>OX940952.1:37660506-37943208 GCA_954870475.1 Euphrasia confusa
AGGAGGTAATGGCTTGAGGGATCGGATTTGGAGCGTTCGAGGTGGTCAGAAATAAACTCGCTCGACGAGATTAAGGACTTCCAAGACTTGCAGACAGCTTTGCAGCGGACGAGCTCAATCGCAGTTAGCCTAGATAGGATATTCTTTGTTAGTTCTTCTGGGATCTTTTGGATACCCGAAACAACATGACTCGAAGCAGCAGCTGGCATCTTCTGTATAGAAGGACACTTGTGTTCCGACTGGTGGATTCTGGGAGCATAATCCGTTGGGCAGTCAACACTGTGATGAGATGCATTTGAAGTATTTGATCCTTTCTTCTTTGTTTTGCCCCTCCTCGTGTTTTCAGCCACGGACACCTGACCAGGACCTTTTTCTTTCTTATATGTTGACCTCCCATGCAATGGTAGGCCTGAAAAGAAAAAAAGAAAAAAAGCATTCTAGTTAGGTGCGCCTGCAGTGATCTAATAATTGATTATTATTGAAGCTAAGAAACAAACATACGAGAAGTATAACACGATGCTGAAGCAGCACGCTCCCCATGATGCCATTTTGCACCAGAATTCCTGCCCTGATTAGAACTATTCGTAGCACCCCGGGACCTGAGCCGAGAATTATCTTTACCCTGTAATATCTTTATAGAAAGGAACATTTTGTAACCGTTAATTACATAATCGAATCACACAGTTGACAAAACCAAAGCATAAGACTCCCAAATCAGATAAATCAAAAACAAATTATTGGTGAAATTATGACAGTAACAAACCTCTTTCTTCTTTTCTCTTTTGCTCTTCACCTCTTGGAAAGGATCTAAACAATTGGTAAACAAAATAAAATCGATTAGTTGAGCAAAATAAAATTGGAAACACAATTTTCTGTTTGTTAATGTAAATCATAGCATACACAACAAAGAGAGATTAGAGTTTTAGGATTCTGGAAAATTAAACACAATTCGAGTACCTTGACATAACAATCGGTCGAGGGCGTCATCGGCGTCCATATTACATTCTTTGAGAGTAGAAGAGATCTCCTCCTCGGGGAGGTTAACAATCTCAGTCAACCTCTGCAACACCGATGATGAAGTTTCCGACTGGTGGATATTGTGAGCATTGTCGGCCATGGACACCTGAACAGGGGCATCCACCACCAACTCCGGCTGGGAATAATCTAAACAATTGGAAAATAATAAATACTCCAAATTTAATTAGATGGAACAAGGAATTGTTTGAAACACCTAACAACAATCAATTACCGGAAATCAAAAGAAAGCACAGAAATTAGGAATTTGGAGTACCTTGAGATAATTGACGGCGTCCATATTACATATCTCTTTGAGAATAGCATAGACCTCCTCCTCGGGACGGTTAAGTATCATCTCCTTCAGCCTCCGCAACACCTCCCGCGACTCTGCCGGTATCGCGCTGTCGCTGTTACCCATGCTTGTACTCGAAATTGTAAAACCCTCCTTCTGTATAATTTTTGCTTGCTATAAATAGTAGTACTCCATGGTTACGTGAATAATGAATTCCATCAAAATTCAAAACCCTTGTACTACTAGTACTGTATTTTACAAGGATAATACTAATAAATCAATTTTCGAAATTTTATTTAATAAATACTGCGAAAACTACGTACTAATACTAATAAATCAATTTTCGAAATTTTATTTAATAAATACTGCGAAAACTACGTACTGTATTACTATAAGAATCTTATTTCATAATTCAAATTTGGTAAAAATATTTTTATTAAATTTTACTAACTTGTTGTCCAAATTAAGGAGGGTATATTAATTCAAATTTTATTGGATTTTTCTTAACTTTAAAAAATTCATAGTTTTTGAAAATCCATTGTTAGAAATAGTTTATTAAGATTCTATAATAATCATAATTTGTTGGACTCTTAAAAATTTCATTGGTAGAAATAGATTATGAAGATTCTATAATAATCATAATTTTTAAATTTGGTAGAAAAAATTTTAATTATCATAAATAATTTTGGAAATAAAATTTAGTTGTAAATTAATAAATTTTATCGCGTAAAAATTAATTAACATAAATTAATTAAAATTAACTAATTAAAATCTAGCTATACATACATACACACATACGTGAATCAAAATTAATAAAAAAAAAATAATTTTAAATGTATTTATAATTCATACTACTTTTGTCCCGTAATTTACTTAAGAATGATCTAAGATTTAAGACCTTTGTAATTCATACTACTTGTCATGATGGAAACATCACGGATTCACTTTCTTTCTGTTGATATCGAATGTAATAATGTAGTAATTGAAAATTTTATTACATCACGGATTCACTTTCTTTCTGTTGATATCGAATGTAATAATGTAGTAATTGAAAATTTTATTACGAGTAATACTAATGTAGTAATGAACGTATTTTATAATAGAATTTTCAATAATATATACACATATAATTTTAAGCTAAAACACACAATTAATATACTTAAAATAATAATTATGAAAATTAGTAGTAATTAAGAAGTTTATTAATAATTGATAAATTAAGAACATAATTAATAACATACGTGCAGAGTAGACTTTCAGCTAGGGGTGTTCATAAAATGATCCGGACCGGAAACCAGACCGGAACAGGACCGGTTTCCGGTTCGACTAAAAGTGAGATTCCAGTTTTCAGTTAAAAACCGGTAAAATTCGGTCCGGGCCGGATTGAACTGGATTTAATTTATTAATATATAAATTATTATATTTGATAAAAATAAATAAATAACTTGATAAATTATTTATATTTTAATATAAAATTGTTCTACTTATTAAATATAATTTTTGTATTAATTAAAATTTTAACTATATATTAAATTATTAATACATAATATTACAAAATAATCTATAAATAATTAAACAAAAACATATATATTTTTTAAAATATTTTATTATTTAAAAATGATATTTTATTTTTATTGAATAAAATTAAAAATTTATAAATATAAAAATTAAATTAAATTAAATTATTATTTTATATTTAATTTATTAAAATTTTAAATTATTCCGGTCCAAAATCGGTCCAAACTCAAATTTACCGGTTCGGTTCGGACCGGTATTATTCCAGTCCGATTTTCAGTTCATGCTTTTTCATAATTTCGGTTTCGATCCAATCTGGTTGCGGTGCGATTCGGTCCGGTTTTGGACCCATAACATCCCTACTTTCCTACTTTCAGCTCAACTTTTGAGAGGTCAAACCCGATTTTGGCTCAACTCCTAATCTATACATGCATACTTAAAGATGTAATTTAATATTTTTTTAGTTAGTGTACGATTTTTGTAAATAAATATTGGTATAATTAATAACTATTGTTATTATAGTCAATTTGTTTTCTTCAAACTAACTTAACTTTCTTCTCAAAACATAAGAGGTAGAAGTCTACATGTACTTTTACCTCTCACTCAAAAATGGGGTAGAAGTCATTGGAGATGCGATGACACGTGTTAAAGTTAGGAGTTCCTAAAACATCTGGGGTAGAAGAACTTGTACCCGGTAGAAGTAAATATATTATTATTTTATTATTATTATTTATTATTATTAATTTATTATTATTATTTAATATTATTAATTAACAAAATTAATACTGCAATAATTTTTAAAGTAACGGATTATTATTTATTTTATATAAAAATTATTTAAAATTAAGAATTTTGAAATATATTAAATTTTAACTTATTTTTTTATTTTAACGAATTATTCTATTTTATATAAAAATTAATAAAAAATAAAAAATTTCAAATTGTTAAATTTTTAGTGTTAAAAATTATTTATATAAAAATTAATTAAAAATAAGAATTTTGAATATATAAAAATTATTTAAAATTAAGAATATTGAAATAGATTAAATTTTAACTTATTTTGTATTTTAACTAATTATTCTATTTTATATAAAAATTAATATAAAATAAAAAAAATTAAATAATTAAATTTTTTGCGTTAAAAATTATTTATATAAAAATTAATTAAAAATAAGAATTTTAAAATAGTTAAATTTTTAGCGTTAGAAACTATTTTTTATTTTATATAAAATTTAATTAAAAATGAAAATTTTGAAATAGTTAAAATTTAAAATCAGTATATCTTTAATTTATTTCTATAAATATTAAATAAAAAATAAAAAAATAAGTTAGTGGTAAGACTTTTGTAAGTAGAACCATTGGACGAGTTAGAAGTTTTTTTAAGTAGAAGTAGAAAAAATATGAGTTGGCGCATAAGTGGCCTACTTCTCGCCCAAAAGTTAAAACTACTGGAGATGCTCTAATAAATACTGTACAGTAGTATATTCAAATACAGTAGTAAACAAAATTATACTTACTTGACAATATTTTTATACTTTCACAAACAACTAAGACAATATTTTCAAAATATGAAGTGGAATAAGAAAAAGAATGTTTTTATTACTCTCATAAAAAAAGTAAAAATAAAAATTGTAGTACTACATAAAAATTATAGTAGTATATTGTATTTTAAAATAAAAATATAACTATTTTTTTGTGAGACATTCAAAAATTAAAAGTAATTAACATATATATATATATATATATATATATATATATATATATATATATAAATGAGATTTTAGGAGTAATACATTAGTCTAGAATCTAGATTTATACAATAGTAATATAAATGAACTCGATTTAATCCCAAAAAATTACACTAGTCTAGCTAGATTTGATTTTATACACTGCTGCCAACATCGATGTCTCTAATCTCCCACCATATGCGTCTCGGTTGATATGATCAGCATTCATCTTCCACATTACAATTTCTTTTTACAAGTCCTTCCTGCAAAAATTAATTGGAGACTCTTTGCTCAGATTCATATAACATTAATATTTTGAATATCTGCCAAATTCTAGTATAAATCAAATAAACTAGTCCACTTACCCCAAGAAGCATGAGGATAATTCCTAGGCCAGCTGAAACCGATATATAGGTCCTCCAAGTCGTTGCGCTCAAACCCGTCGATCGAAACCAAGCTGCCCACAAAGTCATGTCCAGAATCCACCCAAATCTTGTCCAGTTCGTAATCTCCTCCTGTTCCTAAATAGTCCTCATCTCCAGTATCCATGTCATGCAAGGTTAAGACACAGCCAGGACTCTGCAGTGCCAACCTCCCATTTGTACACCAAGCCAGGCATCGCTCAATCGGAAATTTAAATTGAATACTGTAAATCACTTTCCATCCTTGAAATTTTCCACCATTCATCAACATCTGCCATATATAAAACACGCCATCACCACAGAAGCCGTTTTGTATCACGACGAATTTCCCGTACAATTTCGCACCAAACAAGGCGTTGTTTTGAATACCGGCAAGGACACAAGAACGCCTCACCGGCAAATACTTTTGTTCGTCGCAAAGAGGAATCGACTTCAGCTCTAGGGTCTTCAAATCAAGCCACAGCACAAAGAGATCCTCGTCGTAGTTGGCAACAATCCAATAAGCAGCGACTCCTTCAATAAGGACATCGCAATCGCGGACAAAGCGGACGCCGGGATAAAAATGGAAATCTAAAGTAGTAACATCACTCCACGTATCGGGTGAATCAGAAACCCAAACCTCAAGCACAGCTCGACCACCGTCGGCCACGGAAACGAGTTTCGCCACCTTGTAAACACCACCGTCGAACCAAAAGGCGAATAAAACTGCTTCAGGTTGACCAATGAGTCGGGATTTAGCGGGCAAAGGGAGTTGCCTGGAAAGTCCAGTGGCAGGGTTCAATATCCAGATGTCATCAGCTGTCTGAAACGAACCCAGACGTTGACCGGTCGTACAGATCAAGCCGTTGACTGAGCCGACGATGACCATATCCACAGAAGAGAAGCAGGCGACGGAATTGAAGGGGCCCGGTACGTTTTTACTGAGATCGAATACCAAGCTGTTATAAACAAGGAGGTGGTGGCTCGAGTGATCGGATTTTGTGCGGTTGAGGTGTTGAGAAATAAATTCCGGCGAAGAGATTGACGAGTTCCAAGACTTGGAGACGGCTTTGCAGCGGACGAGCTCGATGGCAGTAAGTCTAGATAGGATATTACTTGTTACTTTTTCTGGGATTGTTTCGATACTACATGAAGTGACATCAATCGCAGCAGCAGCAGCAGCAGCAGGTGGTGGCATCTTCTTCTTCTTCTTCTCTATCGATCTCGTCCGGCGACTTCGACTTCGAACTCCCATCACGTGCGCGCGGTTGATGATGGACATCAAGTGCTCTGCCTCTGCCTTGTATATATATAGTTTCTATTGATGGTAATTAGATATGGGTCTCCTATTAGGAATAGATCGATATCCCTTGACCTAATTACCATATTTATAGGAATATATCTTCCTTGTTCCTAAATACCATATATATAGTAATAGCCGAATAGGTGACCTTGCCATTATATAAAGTGAATATACACACGTTAAATCGTGTTACGTCTTACTATTATTTTTAAATTATTCATATTATAATATGGTAATTAATGATTAAGTCGTTTTTGTAACGTCAAGAATCAAATAAAAGTATCGAACTAATTGCTAAATCAATTCGCCCGAGTCGATCTCTCGAGGAACACTAGTATCGACCGTAAAAGAATTTATTTGTTTGCAATGGGGGAATCGAAAAGAAATAACATAACGCTCAATTTGTTTTGGTTTTGTTTAATTCTAAAAATTAACTAAGTATTGAAAAGACGAGAAAGCAAATAAGAAAGCGAATAAAGTTGTTTTTGAATCAAATGAAAAATGAACTAAGGTTTCGGGAATCTCGATTCTATACTTCGGTGTGAATTCGAATCTATAAACTAGGGTTGATACGTCCGTCGCCGGTAGGAATCTACTCAATCTCGACATTCAAATTCAACCTTAGTAGGGAGAATCGATCATCCCTAGCCCTAGAAAAGGGATTTAGCTACTCATGTTTTTGTTTGAAAAAGAATTAAGTTTTTGAAAATAAAAATTCTTGAAAACAATTTGCGAAAGTAAAATAATATTGAAGCAATTAATCAAACACGAAATTGAAGAACGAACAAATCGAAATCAAATAAAACATACTAAGATAAAAATCCAAGAACAATCCAAGGCACCCGTTGGCGGAATCTCCGACTTTTACCGAATTCGATTACAAGAAAAATCCAAGGTGATGATAGCGTAAATCCAAAACCTCAACGAACGAGTTCTAAGAATTCTCCAAGCACCGAAAATAAAAGTTTGAAATAGCGTAAATTAAACCTTAGGTTCAAATCCCAATAAGTAGTTTAGGAATCGGGAGTCAAACGCGGGTCAACTGCTGAACGAGGGAGCAAGCGATCGCCTGGGGCAGGGAGCGATCGCCCGCGACTGCCGGCAAGCACCCGCTTGGTCAGAAATCTGATTCTCTGAAGGAGGGGGCAGGCGACCGCCTGGCAAGGCGGCGATCAACCGCTTACCAGGGGAGCGGTCGCTTGATGCTGAATTCTGAGCTTCTGAAGTTCGGGTCAGGCGAGCGCTTGGGTCACAGGTGGGCGCCTGGTCTTGGCTGCTCCGGTTTTTCTCGACTCGACTCGTTTGGGTTCCTTTCTTCGTCCTTTTCGACACATGTAAGCTCCAATACTTGCACACTTCAACAAATGCATCAAACATACCAAAGCCACGAGGAATACACCAATAAACAACTAAACACGACACAACTCACACACAAAAAGACACGGAAAATCGACACGCAAACACATAAATCAGGTAATATAACTATTGTTATTATATTGAATTTTTTTTCTTCAAAATAACTTACTTCTCAAAACATTATAAATATATTCAAATAGTAAAGAATAATTGCATTTTTTTGACAATATTTTTATACGAGCAATATTTTTAAACTTTGACAAAAATTAAGAGAACATATATGTTGTTTTTATTAGGTTGGTAAAAAAAAGTAAAAGTAAAATTGTATTTTAAATTTAAAAAAAAAATTTAAAGTTTAACATGCATAAAGTTAAAAAATTAAGTAAAAACATAAAAATACGATTGTGTTTTCAAATACTATACTATTTTTTTTTAGAATAGATGAGATACATTTAAAAAAAAATCTAAAAATATGAAGATATAAATGAAGAGAAATTATTTTATAAATGAACTCAATTTCAATTTGATCCCAAAAAATTACCAGTCTAGAATTATTGCTGCCAACATTCAATGTCTCTAATCTCCCATCATCATTCATTTAGTAAGGAGTTCTAATTTTACTTAATTTTTTTCATACACTTTTTCACTTTAAATACATGTTACTACTGTACTTCGTAAATATAATAAAAAGAATATTTGTTGGGATTTAATGTATTACTAAGTATTGGTTTAAATAAATAAATAAATGTCTCCAAGGGGCATAGTCGAGTAGTAAGGCCTGTGATGATGTGGGTGAAATTTCCCGGCGACGCAGGGTTCGAACCTCGGGTGGGGCAAATTTTCATTGAAATATTATGAAGGTCCTGGGTTCGACTGTTGGCTCTCTCGCACATGTGTCTTTATTCGATAAAGGTTTTAACTCACTCATTCTAAAGCGGGAAATCGCGAAAATTCAAAGCCCTTCCTCCCCAGATATCTGCCCCCACTGTCGTCAAGATTCACCCAGATTTCCGCCATGGACGAAACCATAGGTCGAATACTTTCGAGCCTCGAAAACCACTTACCGATTTCCGAGCCGTTTCTCAGAGATCTGTATGCTCTATTAGAATACACTCTCAAAACCAACGACACAATCGATCTCGAGAATTTCTACACTGAGCTTTCTTCAAGGAATCTCTCCCTCAGTTCGCTCACCGATGCCGTTTCTTCAGCAATGGATTCTGGGCTCAGCTCAATCGTTCCAATTTTGGCTTCAAAAGTCTACCTTTCTCTCATTTTATCCCCAAACTCCCCGGTTTTCACCCTTTTCACTCCCATGGCTTTCCTCAGCCTCCTTCGCGTAATTCGATTGGGCATGAAGAACCCTTCTCTGGTTTCGAATGATGGGTCGGTGTCTCGAAGCTCGGATCGAAAGAAGAAAAGAAGGAAAAACCTTGCCGGACATAAGAAAAAGGCGGAAAATAGGGATTCCACGGAGAATGCAGTTGAGGAGGGAAGCTTCGACGTTAAAGAGTTATTTATGTTGCTCGAGAAGTTGGTAATGGTGATGGGTTTGGTCCATTTAGACCGATTTCCGGATTGTTTGAAAGCTTTGGTTCAAACCATTTGCGAGATCCCAAAGACGGCTGACGAGCATTGGGGGAATTCGGGGAATTTCCACAGGCTGTGTGAATTGTGCTCACAGGTTTTGAGCGAAGCATTGAAAGCTGAGCATGGGAATCAAGGGGATTCCGCGGCTGAGGTATTGAAAGCTTTAGCCCAGTTAATTTTGTCGTCTAAATCGCAAGTGAGGAGTTTCGGCCTGTGCTTTGTGGTGATTAATATGACTAAGATGGGTGAAAGTTCGGATGACATTAGGAAGGCCGTCTCTAACATGCCAAAGTATTTAGTGCAGAAGTCGCCTGATAAGGCCGAAGCAAGGGCTTTAGCCGTTGAGTCCATCACTGAGATTGTCAAGGCATTGGGTATTGATAACCAAGTTGGATTTGCCAGCTATGTAGTGAAGATGAGCCAAGGGAAGGGGCATTTTAGACTTTTGTCTGTAGATTTAATCCCTGTTTTAATGATGTCGGTGAAGGGTCCTTTTGGATTTGATATGGTTGAGAACTCGTGTGGTTTGAGTCTATTAGAAGCGCTAGTTCAGCGGTGTTCGGATCTGACAGCTGGGATTAGAGCAAGAGCTTTAGCGAATATAGCTCAGGTGACCATGTCCTTGTCGGAGAATGATAAAAGTAGAGAAGTGTTGAAAGAAGTGATGGGATTTGGACATGAAGGTGTAGATGGGATTAATAAAATTCTGAAATTACGATGTATGGATGAGAAGGCGGCAGTTAGAAAGTCAGCTCTTGTGCTGATATCCAAGTTGATTAGTCTTTTAAGAGGTGAACTTGACGAAGGACTGATAAAGACAGTAGGCATGGCTTGTGCTGATCCACTTGTCAGCATTAGGAAAGTGGCAGTCTCGGCTTTATCCGAGGTAATTATGATTTGGATTTTTTACTTTCCATTTAGCACCCTTGCCATGTTTTCGTATGGAATATATTCTTTGCAATTTAATGAGTTTCATGGTTTATGCTGCTTAGTATTTTCTTTATTGATTGTCTTTATAGTTTACAAGTGGTTTCATTATGGAAATGAAACATACTTTTGAGATGTAGGCCTTTAGGAAATACTTTTGAGCAGATTGTTAATGAATCATACATATATGGGATCCAGTCCAATTGATATGTAGAAGATTAATTGATTTATATTTGCACAAATGCTTGAGGATTTTAAGTGGGAAAAAATATATTCATACAATTCAAGTTTAATTTTATGGGTTGTTATAGTTTTCATAACTTTCTTCAATAAAAACTTAAAAGTTGAATGACTGATCAGAGTGTAAATGTTCACTTGTTTGTAAAAAATACAAACTAGATGCATTGATTGCCTTTTGGAATGTAGTGATTGTCAAAGTTTATAGCTTTAGCCATCCTTAAAATAAAATCTAATTTTTGAGACGTAGGCTTTCAGAACACACCCAAATCATGTTGTGACCAAGGAGTGGGTCCTTTCTATCCCACGTTTAATCGGTGATAACGAAACCAGCATCCAAGAAGAATGCGAGAACCTTTTCCTCGAACTTGTTCTTGATCGCGTGTCAAGTGCCGGGTCAAGCTGTTCATCCGATAATGGCATGAACATAGAAAATTCTGAGTCGTTATATCCAGAGGGAGTACTTATTCTGTTGAAAGAGATTTGCCATGCTGACGTGTCCCCTTGGGTGAAAAAGATCTGCACAAGCCTAGGGAAAAAGAAAAAACTCAAGAAGAAAATCGCTACTGCGCTACAAAGTATCGTCAAGAAATCTGAATCTGAATGGCTGAGCCGTTCCATGCCAATCGAGAAATGGACGGCACCACCTGGCACCTGGTTCTTGTTGTCAGAGGTATCAGCTTTTCTTCAGAAATCAGTTGATTGGGAATTTCTGCAGCATCATTGGAAACTACTTGATAAGTATAAGCCAGTCGGTGAAGTCAGAAGCACTTGTGGATTGGGGGAATATGGGGATGATGAAGAAATGGTTGATGTTGATTCCAGTTCTGTTGAATGGGTGAGAGATCGTGTTTTTCTATTGCAGACGATTTTTAATGTTTCCATGGAACTGCCTCCTGAACCCGCGGCTGATCTAGCTCAAAATTTTCTCAGACGACTTGAAGGGTTCAACATGCATTCGACCGAGGTATATGCATTGAAATTTATTGAAATATTACAGATACCCCTTTACAGTTTACACTGATAATTTTCGGTAATTTATTGTTTGTTTTTTTTTAAAGAGGACTTGCATGCTACTACCATTACAGTGATAATTTTCGGTAATTCGTTTTTTCCAATGTGTATGCACCAGGTTAATGCACATGTAAAAGCGCTCAGAACCTTATGCGTGAGGAAAGCTCTTGACCAACAAGAGTCCGAGTACCTTGTAACCAGATGGGTCAACCAAGTTCAGTCTAAGGCCTCCCAAGTCCTGGATTCTTACATTTCCAAAATTTCCGATACTAATAACAAAGAGAGTGGTTTTATGACCCCACCAACCATTGTAAAGTGTACAGCACCAAAAACAGCCGACTCCAAGTTATTATCACAAGCAGTTATTGCTGTTTACACTATTGGGTCGTTAGTTATTGTCTGCCCTAAAGCCGATTTGAAAACTATTATTCCATGCATACACACCATCATCACTTCTAAGAGTTCTGACCTGAAATCTAGGAAACTACCGGGGAACATGATCCCAACAAAGCAAATTGCCCCATCATTGTACGTACAAGCATGGCTGACTATGGGCAAGATTTGCTTAGCCGATGGGAAGCTTGCTAAGCGTTATCTTCCTCTTTTCGTGCAGGTACATTTCAAACTCATGATGTTGCTTATATATATTTATATCAAATTACAAATGTTTTTTACTAAGCTTTTTAAAATAAAATAAAAATTGTTACTTGTTTCCCCCGGATACAGGAGCTTGAAAAGAGTGACTGTGCTGCACTTCGTAATAACATAGTGGTAATGATGGCTGATTTCTGTGTACGGTACACTGCTATGGTTGACTGGTGAGGACCATTGTGTGTATGTGTGTGTACTTTTATAAATCCTTGCAAACTCTTAGTATTCTATTTTCGCTTGCAGTTACATGTCAAAGATCACCAAGTGCCTGCGTGATCCATGTGAGCTAGTAAGAAGGCAAACATTTATTCTACTGTCCCGGCTATTACAGGTACACCTTCATCGTAAATCACTAATTAGAAAGATCATTCAGAAGACGTCGTCTCATTAACTTGGTTTCTTTTGAGCAGCGGGACTATGTGAAGTGGAGAGGTGTGCTTTTCCTTAGATTTCTATTGTGTTTAGTTGATGACTCAGAGCAAATACGTCAACTATCTGATTATCTCTTTGGGAATATCTTAAAAGGTTACTGATTTTACAGAACTTGTACGACAGTCATAAAATGACACTTTGAAAATTCGCATTCTGTTTTGTTTTCGCTTCACAGATATTTTTTATTGCAGCAAAGGCTCCACTTTTGGCGTACAACAGTTTCGTAGAGTCTATTTTCGTTTTGAACGACTGCAATGCGCATACGGGACGTAGCAACTCCAACGGCTCAAATAATGAAAACCGCCTTTTTTCAATCAGGTTTGCGTTTTTTCCCAACAACGTTGCTGAAATTGGAAGACACTGCCAATAACCATCATTTTTTTTTAATAAATAAACAGAGGAAATGATGAGAAGTCGAGGTCTGAAAGGATGCACATTTATGCAACATTGCTGAAACAAATGCTTCCAGAACATCTGTTAGCCACCTTCGCAAAAGTATGTGCTGAGATTCTTGCTGCCGCATCTGACGGTATGCTCTCCATCGAGGATACAACTGGACAGTCGGTTCTACAGGTACTACAGTCGCCTTATATTTTGTTTTCTCTATCAAAGTTTCACATTTTAATTTTTGATACAACGAGGTTTCTTGATTATTTTTATATAGGACGCCTTCTTCGTTCTCTCCAGCAAAGAGATCAAACTCCAACCCAGCCACAGTTCCTCTTCCGAGGCAGCAGACATCGAAGACGAAAGCACAGACGCTGCGGGCCCATCCTCCAAAGGCCGAACCATAACCCAAGCCATCCGAAAGAGCCTCATCCAGAACGCGATCCCCATCTTCATCGAGCTCAAGCGCCTCTTAGAGACCAAGAACAGCCCTCTCATGGGCCCACTCATGGACTGCCTCAGGGCCCTCCTCAAGGATTACAAGAACGAGATCGACGACATATTAGTGGCCGATCGACAGCTCCAGAAGGAACTCATTTACGACATCCAGAAATACGAGTCGACGAGAGCCAAGAACACTGTGGAAACCATGCGGAGGGAGGAGGGGGCTTCTTTGATGTCGCCTCAAGTTGCGAAGAGCAAGCTGCCGGAAAAAGTGGCGGCGGCGGTGGCTGACGTGGCGGCGGAGGCCACGGCGAGGTCGGTGCTGAGGGAGGTGAACGGAGGTGGTGGGGCCACGCCGCTCAGTGCGATGAACGTGCCGAAGCTGAAGTCACGGACGGTGGGGCGAGAGGGCGGCGGTGGTGGTGGGGAGAGGGCGGCAGAGGTCATTGAGTCTTTGAGGAGGAGGCAGTTTTTTGAGTCTGATGATGAGAGCTGATTTCAGTTTTTTTCTTTTTCTGTCCTCAATGTATCTGGCTTGGCTTTGTGAATGTAATGAACAGTGAGATTAGAAGTAATTTAATGTAGTATTTTCTTTCTAATAAACTATTTTTATTTTTAAAAAAATTAAAAAAAGTCACAGACTTTGACCTGTCTAAATATCTTGTTTGAGTTGAAGAGAAATATTTGTGGGATAAATGAGGTGGCGAACTCTGATTGGCTGAAAATTAGACTATTATGTGTCTTCGCACCTTCACATTCTTCTCGTCTCTCTCCCTCCCTCTCCCTGCGTTTGTTAAAGTCGGCCATGGGATTTCGGATCTGATACTCGGGTAAGAAAAATATGCAATTCTTTTTATAATAATTTATCGTGAGATATTCTTTGATGGATAATGTCGAAGGATTGATAATCCCCTCCGTGGGTTTGCTCATATCGTTTGTAAAAACCTAGCTCGGTTGCGATTGAGATTGAGATCCTTTTTTTTTTTTTTTTTGAATTAGGTTAAATTTGTTTTTCAGACTTTCGATTTCATGGACTGAGCGAATTGATGTTTTCCGAGTGAGGGTGCGTGAAAAAATTGTAGTTTTGTTAGAATCCCTAATTGAATTTTGGGGGGTTTTCTCGGACCGAGAACACAGAAACTAGTCATGGATAGCAACAAAGATGAAGCTTTGAGATGCATCAATATCGCCAAGGAGGCAATCACAGCTGGAAACAAACCAAGAGCTCTGAAATTCCTAGGAATCGCCCGCCGCCTTAATGGAGATTTACCTGTAGATGATCTTTTAGCTGCGTGTGAAAATATCGAATCTTCGTCTCCGTCTTCAGCTAGTCCATCCGGCGTGAAAAGTGTCGCCAGGGAGAAAGACGAAGAAAATTCAGTCAATTCGGACCGTGTTGCCAATGGGGAAAGGAGTTACACGGAGGAGCACGTGCACCTGGTGCGGCAAATCAAGACCAAGGTGGATTATTACTCGATTCTTGGATTGGAAAAAAGCTGCTCCGTGGAGGAAATTCGCAAGGCGTACAGAAAGCTATCCCTGAAAGTTCATCCCGACAAGAACAAGGCTCCGGGGTCCGAGGAAGCTTTTAAGAAGGTCAGCAAGGCATTCAAGTGCTTAAGTGATGATGAGTCCAGGAGACAGTATGACCAGACAGGCTTAGTCGATGAGCCCGAGTATAATCAACATTATCAGGCCAGGAGAAGGAGAAGGAGAACTGGGAATGACTTTTTTGACGATGAGTTTGATCCCGACGAGATTTTCAGGACCTTTTTCGGTCAGCGTGACATGTTCAGAAACGCACATGTCTACAGGACTAGGGCGCATAATAATGCCAGCGGGGGGCATCAGAGGGAGGATTTGGGGGGTGGGGGCCCAAACATCATGCTGTTGCTTCAGCTGCTGCCGTTTCTAATAATTATTCTGCTAGCTTATCTCCCGTTCTCAGAGCCCGAGTACTCCTTGCAGAAGAACTATTCATATCAGTTCAAGAAAGTGACGGAGAGACATGGGATTGAGTTTTTTGTTAAGTCAACCAATTTTGATGTGAATTACCCTGTGGGGAGTCCAGGTCGGAATGACATTGAGAACAGTGTGATTAAAGATTACAGGCAGATGCTTGGGCGTTATTGTCACATTGAAATGCAGAGGCGTCAATGGAATAGGCATTTCCCGACACCTCATTGTGATAAGCTCGAAAGTTTTGCGGCGTGAAGGTACAACCATATTTTCCTTGTTTTTATACAGATTTAATGCACACGTGTGAACTCATATTTACAATATATATCTGTTTTCTTATTTTGTGGAAATAAATGTTGATTCATTGGGCAAGTGTGTCAGCATATGACAGACGTTATAATTCTACCCTGCCCTATATGGAATGTAGGAACAATGGGTTCGATTGAATATATTTCTAGATGGATTTTCAAAGCAACTGGGATTTGTAAGATTGGAGGAGTTATTAACTCATATTAGATCAATAGGAAATATTTTGAGGTTTATGTATCATAAATCGGATATTGTTAATATAGAAAGGATTGATGGCTCAAATTTAGAACATAAATGTTTTTTAAAGATTTATTTGATCATGATTGAAATGTTTTCTTTTTGAAACAACATTATCTGATTAATAGGAATGAACGAAGCAATTTTTAGATTTTATTTTGAGATGTCCCGAAAAGGAAATGTGAAAAAATTCAAGAGGGGTGGCGTTGGATTCGTTGGGTTGTATTTTTGTCTAGCAAAAGCTATGTTTCTCTTGGAAACGCGTCTCTTTTGAAAAAGCATAGCACTTTTTTTAAGCATTAAATACTTTCCAAGTTCAAGTTAGTACGAGTACTTGATAATTTTGTGTGGCCAGCTGGGCGCCTGTACCGTTACAATCTTCATGATTTGAAATCAACCTCATGGCTTATAGATTGATGCTGCAAATTAATAAAATGCGTTTACGTTGCACATGTATCATATATGTTATGAAGCTTGTTGACGACTCCGAGTTCTTAGTTCATTATTCGGTAGATTGTAAAACTACCACCTCTAGGCTCTAACCGTATATTTTGTACTGTCATTTGATTAGATAACCGTCTCCAGATACGTGAACCACACACGATCAGATTACATACCGGAGATCCTTATGCTGAGATGCGAAGAATTCGATGGAGCTTTTGTAGTCTGGTTTTGATTTTCGACTTTCTAGCCACGCGGTTCTCGCAACTAGATGAGTGTATGCCTGAAAGATTTTACTTTGTTTTTTTGAATCGACATACCATGTCAAACGGTCAAACCTATCGTTTTAATTTCTGTATATTATATCGCAGCTACCAGCTAGTATTTATTATAGCATAGTTGAAATCATTTGACAAAAACCTTAGCTTTCAGCCATTAATAAGTTGTGATCATTCGAATTTCATATGAGGGTTTCTGAGCATATGCATGATACTATATCCTGAAGGTATCTGAATTGATCAGAAGTCGATGATAACATTGGTGTGACTGTAATATTTTTTTTAATAAAGTTTTCCCGCCTCAGCTTCGCCGATGGGACTAGAACGAGAGCTGAGCACGCTATGTATAAAGTGTTTTATGATATAATACAGCGGGTGTACGACTGTAAAGCACAAAATAATTTCGCGAGAGATGAAGGACCTGAATGGAAAATGAGAAAAATAGTTTCGCGAGAGATGAAGGACCTGAATGGAAAATGAGAAAGTGGTTCCGTCTCGAGTCTTTGGGATTTTATGCAAAAAGGAAAGGCTACTACTACCGACAAGGTAAACCACCAAGGATGACGTTGACGGAAAGGACAATATTACCCTTGTCCAAATTATAGAAAGAACGCTTTGCCACAATGCCACGCAAAAACCCCAATCAGTAAAATTATTGTTGTTCTTTGGAGTGAGGAACTTTGAATAATGAATGTCAGACAAATTATAATATATAATCAAACTATTAAAAAAATATATACTCTGTAGTATAACTTCAAAAGTAGTACTATAAGTATAAGTTTCTAAAGTCAAAATAAAAAAAATAATGAGATAAATCAATTACTCCATGTACTATGCACTCCGTATTACTCTCTATTTTACTTCAGCTTCTTGAAAATAAGCGTAGATTTGTTCAATTGCAAATGATGCATTTTCTTAAATAACAAAAATATTTATTATACTATTTATGACACTTACTACACATTAGCTCTAATCACACCTCATTAAACACATTACCTATTATTATTTTTAATTATATTTCAGTGTAAAAAATAAAAATTTCAATTTGAAAAGAACAGAAAAGAGTACAAAATTACATAATTGTCCAATAAAATCCCAGTAATATTAGCTAGCTAGTAGCATCTATTTTCCTAGGCTAGCTACAACCACATAAATTATGCATTGTAGTACACCAACTAAGCCAGCCAATCTTTACACCAACTATGTACTCCAAAAACATTTTTATTTTAGAAAATTACAAAAAATGGTAAATTTAGGAGTAAAAAATAATGTGGATACAAGTTACAAGTACACACGTTTCGTGCTAATATATATGGGGTATGAAAAGTCAACAAACGAAGGGCATTATCGTAATATCACAGGAACTCCCACGGCTCTCCATGTTCATACATACATGAACTCCCTTTTTCTTCCGTACAAACACAATTGTATAAAGGGATAATTATAGTTTAGTACCTGAACTATAGGCACTTTCGGACTTTAGTGACTCATCTTTTTTTTTTGGTGGTTTAGTACCTGAACTAAGGCTTAATTAGACTTTAGTGGCTGGAGTGGCGGATCCCGACGACACGTGCAAATCACGTGCCTTTAGTTGACAGGTGTCACGATTACGTTGGCTGAAGGTGAGAAGTTACTATTTTACCCTTTTTATTATTTATCAGTTTTATTTATGAAAAACTAATTAATTAAAAACCTATTATTACAATGAAAACAAAACCACTGAAAACAATTCTCCTTGATAATCGAGGTGTCGTCCCTCTTTGTGCATAGGATTTCAAGATCTAAAATTGATGGACAGGAAAATTTCCAGATCTAACGCAATATCAAAAATACGAATCGGATCGAGGTAGATCTGGCACGAAGAATATTGAATGTACAACTCGGCAAGCTCACAGGTACAAATCGGAAAGCACACGAGTGAGTGCGCGTGCGTGAGAGATAGAGAGGGGTCATCGACCGGCTTCGCGCGGGCGGAAACAATGGATGGTACAACACATACAGCAAACAGTACAAGCAGCAATTTCGCAATTTTTTTTTTCTCGAGCTTTGTTTTTGATATCTGTATCCGGTGCGTTGATTCTGAGAGTGATGAGAGATGTTATATCTATACGCGTGTGAGCTGGCAGTAGAGAGTAGCACGGGATTTTGGAGACCTATGAAGGAAAAAGAAAAGCGCGTAGTATAACGCCGTCAATTTCGGTGCGGCGAGTTGAACGCCTACAAATGCTTGTACGAATGTGTTGTCGCCGGAGAGTCGAGCATGGATTTTGGCTATGAGCTACTGGGTTGTGTTCTCCGGCCTGGATTTGACTATGAGCTACTGGTTTTGTTTTCAATTTATGTTTTTTTTTTGTTTTTGTTATTTATTAATTTTGTTTTGTAATTTATTTAATTTTTCAAGAGCAAATGATTTTGTGTTTTGACATGTTGAGGATGGAGTTACGGGTGAATTTTATGTTTTAAAACATATATTAATTATAAATAATTTTAATTATTTTTTTAATTATTTATAAATATTTTTAATTATTTTTATAATTATTTATAAATATTTTTATTTATTTATAAATATTTTTAATTATTTATAAATATTTTTAATTGTTTTTATTTATTTATAAATATTTTTATTTATTTTTATTTATTTATATATATTTTTAATTATTTATATATTAATAATATAAGGAAAAGTCGAAAATGCCCTTCATCTCCCGTCTTGATCACGGAATTAAGCACGTGATTTGCACGTGTCGTCGGGATCCGCCACTCCAGCCACTAAAGTCTAATTAAGCCTTAGTTCAGGTACTAAACCACCAAAAAAAAAAGATGAGTCACTAAAGTCCGAAAGTGCCTATAGTTCAGGTACTAAACTATAATTATCCCTTGTATAAAAGCTACCGTTAAATAATAATAATAATAAAAATAATATTAAATTCACCGGCATTTAAATTCAGATCGGAGCAGCGTCAGTCGTCGGAATCATCACCGCCGCCGAAGATCGAGATTCTGTAGTAGAGAAGAAACAGGACGAGGAGGAGGAGCATGGCGACGCCGACCGGAGATCCGCTCACGCGGTGGATGGAGTTAGGCTCGCCGGTGGAGAATATTCCGGCGACGAAGGAGCCGCTGTCGGAGGATAGGAACTGGATGGTGAGGAGGAGGACGACGGGGAGGAGGAGGAGGCCCACCGGGCTCAGAAGCTCCGCGATGAACTCCGTCAGCGCCTCTCCGTTGTCGCCGAGCAGCGTCGGAACCACCATTACGAGAACCACCACGGCGGCGAGGATGGCGGCGTGCGGAGGGCCGCCTCGGCGGTCTTCAATCATTTCGGGAGAGATGGTTTGTATTGTGGGGATGTAAAATAATAAGAGTAGAGTGTGTGTGGGGACTGCCTTTTAATAAATTCTTTTTTTCTTTTCTCTTTTGTACGCGCTTCGTTTTTAAATTTAATTAAAAAAGAAAAAAGAAAAAAAAAAAAAAAAGAATCGTGGACTGATAAATTGATAATTACAGTATATCTCATTTTATTAATTTTTTTTACTTGCTTCTTTGTGTAATGCCGACTTCAGATGTCACGACCCTTATTGTAAGCGAAAACCGATTACCAATAACTAATTTTTTTTTTTATCTTACTATACAAACACTGTCTTGACTCTTACGATAAAAAAAATATTTCTCAATTATTTATTTTAATCAAAAACTTTATCTACTAAATTGTAGTAATCATATATTCTATACTCAGTATATAATTGTTAAAATTTGAAAAAATTATAAGAAATAATTAATACAAAAAGCACTTTGAAATGAAGTACTCTGTAGTATTTATTTCACTCATTCATCATTAAATATTTTATTAATAATTAAATATAAAAATCTTCATTGATGTCTTTACTTTTTATCACTCTACCCCGCATGTCAGAATAAGGACGTGTTATTTTGAATTGAAATCGGCTGAATTGAACTGAACTTAAGGAATCTGAACTGAACTTAAGCGATCTGAACTTAACTGAATTGATTTTTTTATAATAATAATAATAATTTTTATAAACTATTAAATATTTTTTTAAAATATTAATAATATTATCACATATTTTATATTTAAAATTATAGATTAAAATTATTTTTTGTTTATTTTATTTTAATTTATTTTGAAATAAATTGAACCGATTTGAAATAATCTGAACTGAACTAAACTGAATTTAAATTAAGTTCAAAAGAACCGTCATAAACCTTGAAAGAAACTGAATTTAAATTAAGTTCAAAAGAACCGTCATAAACCTTGAAAGTATTTTATGTTTTCATATTGGTAAAAATTGGGTAATCTAGGAAATAAATAAATTATAAAATAAAAATAAAATTTATCAAGTTAATTTTATTTGTTTTGCAAAAAGTGATTCAATCAATTATGGGTTGGTCTTAACTCGATCGAATTGAACGAGTAAAAAAGTAGTCTATTACGGGAATATATACTGACATTACTCACTTAACGTCCACTTACGTTAATTATGTCTTCTTATATTAGGAGTATATATTGATTGATTTATTATAGGAAACTCATTATAGTAATTTTGTATTAGGAAGATTCATTCCCTTATTCACTCCTCTGTACAGCCCTATATATATGGCTCCATATTCATTCAATAAAATCATTCCAGTCATTACATATCATTTATCATGGTATCAGAGCAAAATTCCTAAAAAAAAAAAAAAATCTCATTGTTTTTTTTCCAATTTGCTATGTCAGAAGGAAAAGACAAGGTCAGTTTTTCTTCTTCTTCAGTTGACATGATGTCACCGTATTTCATTGGTCAATCCGACCATCCAGGACAAGTCTATGTTAGCGAACCGCTCCGGGATGGCAATTACGGTGATTGGGTAAGAGAGATGTCCAACGCCCTGTTCGCCAAGAACAAAATTGGTTTTGTGGACGGGACTATCACTAAACCTCATGTCGGCTCTAAGGAGTTAGATCTTTGGTTGCGTTGTAACGCCATGGTTAAAGGATGGTTAACTAGCGGAATGGAGAAAGAGATCCGTTCTAGCGTGAAATATCATATTACGCCTCGAGACATTTGGATCGACTTGGAGGAACGGTTCGGTATGGAGAACGCACCCCGCGCCTATGAGTTGAGACGTGCCATCACTATGATCCGTCAAGAGAAACAATCTGTCTCTGCTTACTATACGCAGCTACGAGGACTGTGGGACGAGATTCAAGCGGTTGCTCCCATGCCTACGTGTGAGTGCGTCGGATGCAAATGCGAAATGGGAAAAAAGCTTGTTGATCGTGTCGATCGAGAAAGATTGTACGAGTTTTTGATGGGTCTAAACGATGATTATGGCAACGTCAAAACGCATGTGCTTAGTTCGAAACCAGCTTTGAAGTTGAGTACAGCTTATCATCTTGTTGCCCAAGATGAGCAACAAAGAGCTATAACCACCTCAAGAAATCCGGTGGTTGAAGTTTCTGCCTTTCAAGCACAAACTAATAATAGGCGTGAAATAGCGCAAGGAGGAGAAAAGAAGTTTGGCAAAGATCGTTTTTGCACACATTGTCAACGATCTAATCATACAATTGAAAAATGCTTCTATTTGCATGGGTTTCCAAATGAAAGGGAAAAAGAAAAACAAAAAGGTGAAAAAGGAGGAGGAAAGAAAATACCCAAAGCGGCAAATGTGGAAGCAAACTCTAATCCCATTAAAGGGCTTACTCCTGAAGAGCATGCCACTTTGCTTAAATTTCTCCGCAACAATTCGGAGAGCACATCTCAAAAGGTTCCTTCAGTAAACATGGCAGGTAGTATTGATGCTTTTAAATGTTGGATTATCGATACAGGTGCCACCGAACACATTGCTTGTGACGAAACAATATTTGAAGGAAAACTTGATCCTATACGTGACATGCCAGTAAAAGTACCAACAGGTGAAAAAATTCCTGTAACAGGGATTGGCAAGGCTCGACTACCAAATGGCTTATTAGTCAATGGGGTGTTGAATATACCAAAATTCAAATGCAATTTGATTTCCGTTAGTCGACTAACACGAAGTTTAAATTGTGCCTTGATATTCTTTCCTGAATTTTGCGTGTTACAGGACTTGCACTCGAGGAGCCTGATTGGGATGGGTAGACAACGTGATGGTCTCTACTACTTTGAGCCCCTAAAAACGGAAACCGCGGCAATGTCAGTTCGGGTGGATCATAATTTGTGGCACAAGCGTCTTGGACACACCTCCGATGAGAAATTGCAGCAAATACACGCTTTGGGAAAAATGAGTAGTAAGACCGATTTCTGTGATGCTTGCTTAAGAGCTAAACAAACTAGATTGCCTTTTCCTTCCAATTTTATTAAGACTAATCGTTGTTTTGAATTAATCCACTGTGACATTTGGGGTGGTTATAAGATTGCTTCTTTTACCGGTGCACATTATTTTTTATCGATCGTTGATGACTTTAGCCGTGCTGTGTGGGTTTTTTTGCTGAAAAATAAGTTTGAGGTTTTTCACTACTTGACCTCATTTTGCACTATGGTGAAAAACCAATTTGATGTCACGGTAAAACGTATAAGAAGTGACAATGGATTAGAATTTCAATCCCACAAAATGCTAGAATATTATAAAGAGCATGGGATTCTTCTTGAAACATCTTGTACCGACACACCCCAACAAAACGGTGTTGTAGAACGTAAGCATAGACATATTTTAGAGGTTGCACGAGCTCTTCGTTTTCAATCAGGCTTACCATTAGAATTTTGGGGTGAATGTGTACTTACTTCGGTCTATATCATAAACCGATTACCGTCTTCCGCCGTCAATAATAAAACTCCACATGAAATATTGTTGGGACATTTACCCATGTATAACCAGTTAAGAGTTTTTGGATGCCTAGTGTATGCACACGAAAACAAAAGGGTGGACAAATTTGGCGAAAGGGGGAGACCATGCATTTTTGTGGGATATCCTAATGGTAAAAAGGGATATCGAGTTTTTGATCTAGAGACACATAATTTATTTACCTCACGTGATGTTATTTTTTATGAGCATGTCTTCCCGTTTAAAAATGATAAATGTCGTGGTAATCCAAATATGGATATTCACGAAGCCACAAAATATGCAATAGATTTTGTACAGGGATGCAGCTCACATTATGGGAGAGTCATGAATCAACCAAACATAATCGAAGATATCCTACTTGACGATCTAAATAGTAATATGAGCTTTGAGCAACAAGAAAACAACGAGTTCACTGAATCTACACCATCCGTTGATGATCAAGAGGTTGTGCATCACGCTGATAATGATCCTATATGTGAGTCTAGACAACCAAATACAGCTCCAGAAATTCAGCACACAGAGTTGGTTCAAGGTAGAGGTCATCGATTAAAGAAAACGCCGAAGCACTTGGAAAATTTTGTAACTGACTTGCCGCCTTCCGTCGATCACTCAAAACCCACTTCCACATCAGACTCCACTACGGTATATCCTCTATCTAATTTTGTCGCTTATGATAAATTTTCACCGTCTCACAAAGCTTTTTTAGCGGCCATCACTTCTCGCGATGAGCCTAAACATTACACTCAGGCTATGAAGGATCCTAATTGGCGAGAAGCTATGGAAAAGGAAATAAAAGCCTTGGAAGACAATGGCACTTGGAAAATGGTTTCTTTACCTCCTGGGAAACAAACTGTTGATTCTAAGTGGGTTTTCACAATAAAGTATAAACCCAGTGGAGAAGTTGAGCGTTACAAAGCTCGCCTTGTGGCTCGCGGTTTTTCTCAAGTAAAGGGCATCGATTTTCACGAGACATTTGCCCCAGTTGCAAAATTGGTAACGGTACGATGTTTATTATCGGTCGCAGCTAAGAAAAATTGGGAAATTCATCAATTGGATGTGAACAACGCATTTTTGCATGGGGACCTTCACGAAGAAGTTTACATGCGTATTCCTCCTGGTTTTGCTAAGAAGGGAGATAATCGTGTTTGCAAGCTGGAAAAGTCGCTTTATGGTTTGCGACAAGCGTCTAGGAATTGGTACAAAAAATTCACTCAAGCTCTCACAGCCATTGGCTTTGGCCAATCTCGAGCTGATCATTCATTCTTCACATACCAAAAAGGTGACATCTACGTTTCCGCGCTTATTTATGTTGATGATGTGATTCTGGCTGGGAATGATCACTCTCAAATTGAGTATGTAAAAGCCTACCTTCATTCTCGCTTCAGCATCAAAGATTTGGGACCCCTCAAATATTTCTTGGGAATTGAGGTGGCTCGTAATTCTCTTGGAATTGTTTTAAGTCAAAGAAAATACACCCTGGATATTTTAGAAGAAAGTGGACTTCAAGGAGGACGACCTAGTCCGTTTCCGATGGAACAAAAGTTGAAACTTCGAAAAGATGATGATAATGATCTTGCGGTTGATCCTTCACAGTATAGGCGATTGATTGGCAAGTTATTGTACCTTACCGTGACTCGACCCGATATCGTGTTTTCCGTAAATTATCTCAGCCAATTTCTTCAAAATCCCAAACAAACGCATATGAGGGCCGCTGAACGCGTTTTGCGCTATTTGAAATCAACACCCGGACAGGGTATATTCCTTCCTGTGGACGGAAGTCTAGACCTCACGGCACATTGTGATGCAGATTGGGGGGGTTGTAGTTTTACTCGACGCTCGACTACTGGCTACTATATTGAACTCGGTGATGCGCCGATTTCTTGGAGATCTAAAAAACAATCGGTTGTTTCTCGTTCTTCGGCTGAAGCAGAATACCGCGCCATGGCTCAGACAGTCAGCGAAATATTATGGCTTCGATGGCTCTTACGCGACATGCAAGTTTTCCAAAAAGGGCCAACGCCACTCTTTTGTGACAACCAAGCTGCTCGTCATATCGCCGTGAATCCAATATTTCATGAACGAACCAAGCATGTTGAAATGGATTGCTACTTCGTTCGAGAACGGGTCGAAAGTGGGGATGTTGTTCCACATTCCATCTCATCGGACGTGCAAGTCGCTGATATTTTCACTAAGGCTCTTGGCGCCGAACGTTTTCAGTTTCTACGTTCCAAGTTGGGCATTCGTAATCTCCACGCTCCAACTTGAGGGGGAGTATTACGGGAATATATACTGACATTACTCACTTAACGTCCACTTACGTTAATTATATCTTCTTATATTAGGAGTATATATTGATTGATTTATTATAGGAAACTCATTATAGTAATTTTGTATTAGGAAGATTCATTCCCTTATTCACTCCTCTGTACAGCTCTATATATATGGCTCCATATTCATTCAATAAAATCATTCCAGTCATTACATATCATTTATCATAGTCATTTATAAAATGATGGGTAAAAATAAATAAGATTTGAAGTTGGTCTTAGATCATCGGCAGAATCCGCCCATCCGATCAAGTTTAAATATATACTTCATACTAATAGAAATTGATAATTATAAACTTGTGTTTCATAAAATATTTAGACTTATGTGTATTTTATAAATTTAGCACCTCAGGTGTTCAATTTGGATTTATACAATGTATGTGGATTCCAAAAGCAATAAGTTGACATTTTGGGGGTGGGGTTGCAAATTTAATAAAACAATTCAAGTTGATATTAGTGATGATGAGGATGATAATAATGAGGAATAATGAAATGGTAATAATAACACACCAGATTCATAAATAATAACAACTCAAACAATTACTCACTTGTTTATGATATGATGTTTGTTAAATAAATTAATTAGAAACGCTAGTTTGATTAATTAGTCTTCAATCTTTTTCAATCTTTTGAGAAAACATACTTTATAATCTCATACATTTTTATTTTATTTTATTAGTGTTTGAACCCATTTTTAATGTAAAATGTATTAATGTTTATTTATGAGTCAATGACTGCATTCTGTTTCAAAGAAATCGTCATACTTTTTTTATTTACGATTTTGCCCTCAGTAGTTGCCGTTGATACAACGGTTGTGATTTGTTACATGTGTAGATGTACATCCCTATGTTTAGGGGTTGCATAAGGGTAGACATCCCTATGTCATTAGTTTTATAATTAATACTATATGTATAGAATCTCACTTCTTCTACTACATTGAATATATCGACTATTGACTTTACAATTATACAAATATTATTTTTCAAATTAAAGTTTCAATTATACAAATATTTTCAAAACACATAAGTAGTTTATTTATAATTTTATATAGTATGTTTCAATTATACAAATATTATTTTCCAAATGCATTGTATATTTATAATTGTATTCGTCACCCATGTTTTTCGTAAATTAAATTTATATTAATGTGTAAAATAAATATGATTTTCTCCTTTATATTCCAAAAATAGTATAATTATTTTTATTTTGTGATGAACCAAAAATAATTCAAAAATGAAAATATCAGTAATAAAATTTCATTCCGAGTAAAGTGGAGTATTTTTCATGTGGACACCACGACCCCTCATGAGTCATGACAATATAATGTTGAGCGATGTCGAATTGTATTGTATTGATTATTGAGCGATGTCGAAATTCCATTTACGTAAGTAATTTATAGAAATTTTATAGAGATAAATGCACATACCGTCCACAAGGGAAGAGATCGACGTTCATACCACTATAAACTTCGGGGGTAGCATTGTAATTTACGTTGACATCATGGATTCTTCGGTGGTTGGGCTGGGAAAGAATGGTTAACAACTTGTTGACATTTGCCAACAATTTTGCAATGGACTTGAGGGCATTCATATAGAATCGAACTTCACTAATGGGCCGACATTCTCAGTAACTAGCCCGATCTACTCTCGAATTTACATGTTGGGTTTTATGTTTTATGATACTATTGCAATCCCACTTTTTTTTTTAAATTAATTATGTACACTCTTAAAATAAAATAATTATTTTATTTTTGTAATTTAAAATATTTTTTTTAACCCAGTTTTTTTTTTTTTAACTAATCCATTTATTTTATAGTTGTCACACTTTTTTTTTGTAAATAACAAAGAAAATATATTTATGGAAAAAAGTATTTACCACCACTTTACTTTTTTATAAAAAAAAAAATATTTTTGTAATATGGGTATTCATGTCCTGCAGTAACACTAACAATTTCTTTAAAAAAATTATTCACATAAAATAGAACCGTTTCTTTTTAAAATTTTATTAAAGGAAAATGGTATCCCATAAATATTTCTCCGTACATATATGAAAGTTAGGTAAATGTTTAGGGAAGTGATGATAAAAGCAAACTATTTTTCTCCATTTTTCCATCAAACTCTTGCCCTTTGATGAACGTACGTTACATGCATGTGAGTTTGTGATGAAAATTAAGGATCCATTAAAGGACAATGTACAAGTTTATGTGCTCGTGACTGACACAGAATTCACGTCGATCCGTTTTGTGTTCCACCATTTGCTTGATTGCTTCCAATCATGACCAATGAAATCGCACGAATTGATCGTTGCTCGACTAACACAATCTTGTTTTTCGACGCAGTTCAGTTCACAGTTCGTCCCAATTGGTGTTGGAGATCCGACCCGATCCGACCCGACCCGACACAGGCTGTCCGTTTTAAAGAATGGTCCTTCTAAGGGGGACTAATAAGTTTCATTGGGTTGAATGTTGTTCGGGTCAACTGTAGATGTTAGTTTTGGCAACAACGTATGTGTTTGTTGTTATTTGTCTTTGATTGCAGGTGTAGGTTGAGTGAATGCAAAACAATCAACATGAAGTTCATCCTCAAGTCTATGCGACTGGAGTCGCACGACAAGGCATCACCACAACACGCGACAGAGTCGCACGCGACAGAGTCGCGTGACACCGCACCTCATCATCTCACGCGACAGAGTTGCGTGACTTAGCCCCTCTTCTCTCGCGACAGTGTCGCGCGCGACAGAGTCGCGTGACTCTGCCTTTCCCATCTCACGCGACAAAGTCGCTTGACCTCCTTGTCTGTCCCTCGCGACTGGAGTCGCACGCGACGTTGTCGCTTGATCTCACTCCTCCAATTTGTGCGACTGTGTCGCTCGCGACTGGTGTCGCAAATGGATCTCCATCATCACACGCGACTAGAGTCCCATTCCGTGCTCCTTTGACTTCGTGTATCATCTGATGCATGAAGTGCTGTTTACTACTTCAACTCTATTGACGACAATGAAGACGATGAAATATGAAATGTTCAACGACGAGTGTTCACCACGATGAAGTTGAAGATGAAGTATTGAGATCGACGGAGTCAAGATGTGTTGAAGTCAGAAGTTGAAGAATCGAAGATTCAAGATTCGAAGATTCAAGAATCAAAGATTCAAGATTCCAAGATTCAAGAATCGAAGATTCCGAAAGTGATGTCATCCATGGAATTGTGATGTAGGCCAAGCATGTGACCAATCAGATTGCACTACCTCAAGGCTTCACATGTGCGAGACTACTATATATACCCATGGAGTTGGATGACATCTTTTGACGATTTTGAGTGAACGAAATCCGATATCTGAGTATCAACGTTCGTTGTTTACGGCTTATAGCTTTAAGAGTTTTGGTAGTTGTTTTGTGCTGTGCACCGATAGTAGAGTTATGCGATTTAGCTCTAGGTGATATAGTACTAGATCATTAGTTCGTTGGAGTGCTGCGACACTTGGGATACGACTCTTGATCATTCCGTCTACCTTTCTCCACAAGTGTAATAGTTAGTTTTGTTTATCAATGAAATGAAACTATTATACAACCTTGTCTTCAGCACTTTGCTTTACTCATGTTGAGTTCACACACAACACATACACCATACAACATACATAGCAAGCAGAGCTGAGTGTGTGCGAACGAAGTTGCTGAAGTGACAGTGTTTAAGACCGACTTCACGAAAAGTTGGTATCCTACGTCGAAGACGTAATTTCATTTGGTATCAGAGCGGGACGTCATACGTATAAGACGTGATCCGTTAATTGACTTCATATTTCCGCTACAATGGAGTCGTCTATGTTTGTTCAGAAGCCTATTATGCTCACTCATCAGAACTATTCTAATTGGAAAGCCAAAGTCTCAGCTAGAATTAAGGGCTATGACTCTAGATCGTGGATGGCAGTGTTAGAAGGATGGGAACGTCCTTATACCGAAGATGCAGATGGCCTGAGAATTCCTAAACCAGAACGTAGTTGGACAAAAGAAGAGCATGACCTATCAACAGCTAACAGCAAAGCTCTTCTACTTATTTGTGAATGGCTGGATCTCAGCATGTATCAGTTGGTCAAAAACTGCATATCTGCCAAAGACGCATGGGAGACTCTACAGAGAACTTGTGAAGGAAGTCATGCTTTAAAGCGCTCAAAAATTCGAACCATCACTGCACAATTTCATCAACTCCGCATGAGAGAAGATGAAGACATAAATGACTATCTGGACAAGATCATGAGATATGTAAATGAAGCATTTGAACTGGGAGAAATTTTTCCTGCTCCCATGGTCTATGAGAAGGTCCTATCCAGCGTGAACACCAGATTCGAAAGCAAAGTGCTAACTATTGAAGCACGCAACGACGAAAATCAAAACTGGGATTATGCTGACTTGATGGCTGATTTGAGAAACTATGACTTGACTCTCAAAGTTAGAAGCAATCCAGATATGTCACTTGTCTACGAACCAATGACTGCATTAAAAATTTCTGAGAAAGGGAAGAGTTCAAGAAATATGAAAACCCAACAAACTCGGTTGAAAAATGATAAGTCTGAATCTAGCTTCTCAGCTGATGTTAACGAATCTGATGATGATGAAGCAGAGGACATTGAACGTCTGATGAATTCAAACAACCCGGACAAGCTTGCTGTGCTGACTGACATAGTCACCTATCTTGTGAAACAAGATTTTAAGAGAAAGAACCGAGCTCGAAATTTCCGAAAATTTCAGAAAAGTTCTAACTCATATCCGAACACTCCAGACAATCGGAATCAGGGGTCTTCATCTGACAAGAAGTTTAAAGGCACAAAGCTATCACCATACACTTCCACTAGTAAAGATGTATCTAAGATGCAATGCTATGAATGTAAGGGATATGGACACGTCAAGAATGAGTGTCCTAACTTGCATCGAAAGAAGAAGCTACCAGTGAGCTATGTGGTAATCGATGATGAAGATGTGTTATCTGAGAACAATGAGTCTGATGATAACTCGGATGAAGATGAGGACAACGCTCTCGTTGTCACGTTTGATGAAGGTTTTGACCTTGCTAATTTTGAAGTTGAAAACTTTCAACTTGATGCCTTTCTGAAGGATACTGCTACTGCAGATAACATTTTCCGTCTGGCCTCAGAAAATCGAAATTTTTGTGATGACGATATTTTCTCAGATGGTGAATCTGAGTCTGAAACTGAAGAGATAGAGATGACACCTGGAGTGTGTCAAGCTGAAGTTGTGTGTGATGAGCTACTCACTCTGAGAGAGAATCATGCTGAATTGTTGAGTCTACATGACTTAGCTATCACTGAGAATAACACACTCGAAGTGTCTTTGAAGGTTCTGACAGAATCTATTACTGAACTCTCGAATGAGAAACACAAGATGAGTAATGAGGTCGTTGGTTTGAGAAACTCGGTTGAGAAGACGGAAGATGAGAAGAAGAGGTTAAATAATTCTCTGACAGTACTGAAAAACAAATTTGATACTCTCTTTGAAGAGAAACACAAATACTACAAAGAGGTTGTCGAACTGAGAGAATCATTTGAGAAGTCGAGTTCTGAAAACTCGAAACTAAAGGCATCACTGAAGAAGGAAACATCAGAAGTGAAGAAACTCCAAACTCTCTTCAAGAACGCCGACGCTGAGAATGATGAGCTGAAGTCATCCTTGATGAAAGCTCAAACTGATCTAGCTATGTGTGACAAAGAACGATATGTCCTGAAAGAAAAGCTTCACATGACCGATGAACTTCTAAAGAAGATGAACACGAACTCGTCTGTGTTTGACAATGCTGCAACATACATGAATCCTAACCGATATGGTCTTGGATTTCAAAAAGTTTTTGAGTCTATATACTCAACACCTGAAAAGAAGGAAGTGAGTTTTGTTAAAGCCACTAGTGATAAGTCAGAAGATAAACGTAAGGATGATGCTGAAACATCGAAACGAAAGGAGATCGCTGAAGGAAAGAAGGTCATCACATCTCCTGAATCAAATATTCGAGAAACAAAATCGACTACTTGCACTAAATCAGAGACTTATCAATTTCCTAGAAACATCGTGAAACATCCTCGTGGCATACTACCCTATGAAAAGACACTGCTAAAAAGGTTGAACAAACCTCGTACTGTGAAGCAAAATATGAGACCATCTCATGCCAAACCTGTCATGGAAAGGACTTCTACGAGTTTTGGACCACGGAAAAGGCGAGAATATGTCTGTCACTACTGCAATGTGGCTGGACATATTAGACCATTTTGCTACAAACTGAGAGATGAAACAAACCGGAATCTGATGACTGAAAAGAAGAAAATTGAAGTTGTCAAAAATGTGAGGAAACACATTACTCCTGTCACAAAAATTGAGAAAAATTTGAGACCAGTGACAGAGCCTGAGTCTCGAAATTTTGATGTGAAGAAGAAATGGGTTCCTAAGTCCCGAAAGTGTGAAGTTAAGTCTGACTCTGCCACCTAGACTATATGGAGACCTAGAGAGCTCATCTTTTGCAATGTTGCACTGAATGCCTCCGACTCTGGAAACAAAGGCATTTGGTATTTTGACAGCGGTTGTTCCCGACACATGACAGGAACCAAGAAATTCTTAAAAGAATATGAGCCTATGACTGGTTCTCCTGTGGTTTTTGGAGGGGGAGCTAAAGGCGTCGTTATGGGGAAGGGAACACTACATATCAAAGGATTGCCACCAATCCGAAATGTTGTTCATGTGAAAGGACTCGTGGCAAACCTCATCAGCATCAGCCAACTCTGTGATGAAGGGCTGAATGTTAGTTTTGATAGAGACTCTTGCAAGGTATTTGATGCTGAAGGAAAATGCATCATGGAAGGTCCGCGTGCCAAGAACAATTGCTATACAACTGAGTATAGTTGCTTCTCTGTGACTGTTCCTGATGAAGTCGATTTATGGCATCAACGCCTTGGACACACTAGCACTCGAAATCTGAGTAAATTGGTTAAGGGGGAGATAATTCGAGGAATCTCTCAACTCCCTATAATTGAGAAAAGAGTGTGTGGTGACTGTCAGAAGGGTAAACTGACGAGAACGCCTCATCCTGCACTACCAACATTAATGAGCACATCTGCACCCTTTGAACTTCTTCACATGGATCTCATGGGTCCAATGGAAGTGAAGAGTATTGCTAAGAAGGAGTATGTACTGGTGGTAGTCGATGATTTCTCTCGCTATACTTGGACGAGATTTCTTGCTACAAAGGATGAGACTTTCAATGCTTTCAAAGGAATTGTGAAATGGATTAGAACGAATCATGAAGCTAAGGTGAAGAGGATCAGGAGTGATCACGGGACTGAATTTGAAAATTCTAGCTTCAATGAATATTGTCTGATGAAGGGGATTCATCATGAATACTCGGCTCCGAAAACGCCCCAACAGAATGGGATAGCCGAACGTAAGAACCGTACGTTGCAAGAGATGGCACGTGTTATGCTAATTTCGAAAAATCTTGCTAGAACGTTTTGGGCAGAAGCTGTCTCAACTGCTGGATACATTCTGAATCGGATAAGTATTCGATCCGGCACATCGGCAACTGCCTATGAGCTTGTGAATGGCAAGAAGCCAACTGTTTCACACCTTCGTGTCTTTGGCTGTACATGTTATATCTTAAAGGATCGTGATCCTCTAAAGAAGTTTGAAGCCAAAGCGGATCGTGGTATCTTTGTCGGATATAGTCAGAATAGTCATGCTTACCGTGCTTACAATCTCCGAACTAAGAAAGTCATTGAAACTGTAAACATCAACTTCGATGAACAAGACTTTCTCGGTAAAGATGCTGATGAAGACTGGGTAAAGGAAGGAATTCTGGAGTATCGTACTTTTCCAACTACTCCTACTACTGAGATGCAAAACATTCCTACTCCAAATACCTCATCTGAAGTTGGAGAGACTAGTCAGCAAAACAATGATACTTCATCGTCTGATGGTGAAGAAAATGAACAAGTTGACAACCCAGTCGATGCTCCAAGAGAAGCACCTGGGTACATTCAAAAACGTCATCCACCGACTCAGATGATTGGAAACATGAATGAGCGAACTACACGCTCAAAGAAACAAATTTGTTCTCCTGATGAACTATATAACATCTGTACTTCTGCTGTGTGCCATGAAATCGGAGTCTCTTGCTTCCTATCTGAAACAGAACCGAAAAATTACAAGGAAGCTTTGAAAGATGACTTCTGGATAATGGCTATGCAAGAAGAACTAAATGAGTTCACAAGAAACAATGTGTGGTCCTTGGTTCCCCGTACCTCGAACATCAATGTTGTAGGGACCAAATGGATCTTTAAGAACAAAACGGATGAGCATAACCAAGTTGTACGAAACAAAGCTCGTCTCGTTGCACAAGGCTATGCCCAAGTTGAAGGGATAGATTTTGATGAAACCTTCGCTCCAGTTGCACGCATCGAGTCCATACGTCTCCTAATTGCTATTGCATGTCATCTTGGCATCAAACTTAGACAAATGGATGTTAAAGCTGCATTCCTAAATGGAGTACTTGAAGAAGAGGTGTATGTTGCTCAATCGAAAGGATTTGAAGATCCTAAGAAGCCTAATCATGTCTATAAGCTTCACAAAGCTTTATATGGGTTGAAACAAGCCCCTCGAGCTTGGTATGGGTGTTTGACGGACTACCTACTGAAGTTTGGTTTCGAACGCGGCTCTGTGGACAAGACTCTCTTCATCAAACGTGATGGGAAACACATGATCGTTGCCCAGATTTACGTCGATGACATTGTCTTTGGTGCTACTTGCTCTAAACTCGTGAAAGCATTCACGGACTCCATGTCCTCTACATTTCAGATGAGTCTTGAAGGAGAGCTACATCAATTTTTGGGTCTTCAAATATCTCAACGACCAAATGGAATTTTTGTCTCTCAAAGCAAATATGCTAAAAATATGGTCGAGAAGTTTGAGATGCACCATGCTAAGCCTTCCAAAACTCCCATGGCGACAACCGAACGGCTATCTATGTCGACTAAGAGTCGAAGTGTTGATCAAACACTCTATCGCTCTATGATTGGGAGTTTACTTTATTTAACTGGTACACGCCCTGATATAATGTTTAGTGTTTGTATGTGCGCCAGGTACCAAGCTGATCCAAAGGAGGACCATCTACGAGCTGTGAAACGGATACTTCGCTACATCTCAGGAACTTCTGATCTCGGTCTTTGGTATGCATGTGACACTACATCAAACCTAGTCGGCTTCTCCGATGCGGATTGGGCGAGCGATACAGATGAACGAAAGAGCACTTCTGGATGCTGCTGCTTCCTTGGCAACAATATAGTGTCATGGCATAGTCGGAAGCAAAATTGCATCGCTCTATCGACTGCTGAGTCTGAGTATGTTGCAGCCGGAAGTTGCTGCACTCAATTGCTTTGGCTAAAGCAGATGTTGGATGATTATCTTATTAAGAGTTCTCCCTTGGTGCTGTACTGTGATAACCAAAGTGCTATCAAAATCAGCGAAAATCCTGTTCAGCATTCTCGCACTAAACACATCGACATTCGACATCATTTCATTAGAGATTTGGTTGATCGTGATATAGTCAGTCTACAGCATATTTCAACAGAAAAACAGCTCGCTGACATCTTCACCAAACCTCTTGACTTTGAGAGATTTAAAAACTTAAGAAATTCTCTCTGCATGTGTTCTCTCTAAGAGTTCACGAAAATTTTGAAGTCTGAAAGAATGTTTTCTTTACTTCTGAATACGCACTATGAATCGTCGTGGACTAATCTAATCAGACGAACATGGATTCGAGGCCGCTTTAGTCTTCGGACCCAAGTGCATTTATTCCTCTGAGAGCAAACATGTGAACTTGGCATATAACTCCCATAAGCTCATTTGCATTGATCTATAATACCGAGTAACGGAGGACGCCGGATCACTTTGTCCGCCGGCTCCCCTCTTCGAAAGGTAGCACATAGACGCTATAATTTAAGATGCTCAACCATCACACTTCGGAGATGCAGGATGATCCTTGCTCCCCTCTGACTGCTGTAATGAGCATCTGTTGCATAATCATTTAAAAGCTAAAACTTGTCTAGAGGACGCCGGATCACATTGTCCGCCGGCTCCCCTCTGATGTAGTAACGCTTGTCCCAAGTGGAGTGCCTTAAGAGTTCACATTACACTCATGAATTAAAATCTCTTGTGCGGTGTTAACTCACCATATATGTTCCGATGAAACACGATTGCATTCTTGTGATTGCGACGAAGGACAAGTTAAACTTATTTCAACATACTTCATTCCGTTTCACCGGTTTTTACTTCGAGAGATATTTCATTATACCTCAAAGTTTTTTATTCACCTTGTGTGATATTTTTGATTTGGAGATTGATGAAAAGTGAAAATTTTTTTGGGGAAAATATTTGCTCTTCACTGCCTGGTATCACCGATTGAATCTCCACTAAAATGTTTTCGAATGTTTTGCAGTGTGTTGAACGCTTGAATACTAACTCGGGATGTGTTGTTTTGATATTCTTATAACTCATGTTCAGCATCTCGTGGAGTACAACCCTTAAGGCGGAAGATGAGTGTAGCAGTTTCCAATGCATAACTCCTCATGCAGAGATGGGTATGTGGATGGACGCTTGGTGGACCTGTGCGACACAGTCGCACGCGACAGAGTCGCGTGGCCAGGACTTGCGACGACAGTCGCACGCGACTCAGTCGCTTGGCTTGTTCCTTTGCGCTACACAATTCCTCTTCATCTCTGCTGTTCAACACTTATGATGCAACACACCTCATCTCCGCCAACCTGATATCCGACGATGAACGTCATTGCTACATCTTGCTCGTCGACGAAAATTTTCGAAAATTTTTGAAAATTTTGCAAATTTTTTTTTTACTTAGAATATTTTCCATGTTTTTCACCTGATTATTTTATTCTATTTTATTCGATTTTTGTACTGATGGGCCAATTTTGTACTGTTAAATGGGCTTTTTCGCAGGTCTTTTTGTCCAAGACGAGCCGGCCCAAAATTTTTCTATATATAGGCCATTGAAATCAAGGATTAGGGTTACTTGCTTCTCTGAATTTCCTAAGTATCATCGCCTTCCTGCTCTCGTGGTTGAAGTATCATCGATCTCTTGCTTCTCGCATCCGGCGATTGACGTTCGATTCTTCGCTTACTTCGTGCATCAGGCACTAGTGTTCCTCACTTAGGCTCTTAGATCTTCAATCTTGCTAACTCTCGCTTTCTAGCTATGTCTTCATCTGCTGGTAACGTGTTTGATGAAATTGATAAGGAAGTCCTCGCTGAACTAACGACTGCTTGGAGAGATGCTTCTCCTAACTCAAAGAAGAAGGCTTTACATGCGCTTCAAAAGCACATGGATAAGATGGACTCACGCGGTGGTAAGTCCCCATCTGTGGATCTAACAAAACCTGCTCACCCTGCCCACTCAGTGTCGAAGAGTGGAGGTAAGTCTGAGAAGCCTGAGCAACAACAAAAGAAGTATCCTTCTAACTTTCTTCGCTGTTATAAGGGTCTTGTTTCCCCAACTGAATACAAGAAACTGGTCGATGATGGGATCATGACCGATGATGGGAAGAAGATTCTTAAACTTCCATCGCCTGCAGGTGTTGTTGTGGGTGAAACGAAAACTGTCTCTGGCACAGCTACCTCATCGAAGAAGACGTCATCTGACGTCACTGCTGAACAGAGGAAGTCTAAACCTTCCATTACTTCTGCTGTGATTGACCCTAAGAGGTTTAAACCCTCTATCTCTGCTGCCGTGATTGAACCTGCAAAGTCTAAACATACTACCTCCACTGACTCCGCTGGTGGGTTGAAGAAAAAGACTTCTGGCTCCGGGGATGGAGAGAAGTCTGTATCGCATGGGAAGCCACCACGTGCTCCCACCCCACCTGGCTCAACTGGAGCTACCTCTGAAACCATCTACTTTCAAACTGTTGAAGAGTGCGGGAAGCACTACAAACCTGATTTTTTCTATGCCAAGGCCGAACGTCGGCTAGGCTTGATTGAGAACCTACCTATTCTGAATGACCGTCACATCCGCCCTGCGGATTATGAAAAACAAGGCTTAACCAAGTTCTTTGAGGACATGAAGTTGCTGGAGTCTGTCACTGCTACCTATCGTTACTCCATCCCCATCATACAAAAGTTCTATGCCAATCTCACTCCGGAGTTTGCTGACCCCTCGAGCCCAATGTATGGGCGTTTTGTTTTTCGTAATAAGTTATATACTCTTCGCCCTCTCAACATCAACATTTTCTTGAAAAGAATAGAGGTTGATAGTACCTGGACTACACCCTCTGATGAGGATCGAATGAATGCGACGAAGATTGGATCTTTCTTGACCCGAGGGAAGGTTAATTCCCCTCTACCACCTCCTAGCAAGCTGTCTGCCTTCTACGGCAATTTACATAGGTTTGGTGTTACCAACTGGGCTGCTCATCCCGATGAAAACTATCTCTCGCCCAAACTAATGCACATCATTTTCCGTCTCGGTTGCGGAGAACAGGTCGATCTTGGCGAAATCATCTTCGCTGACATCTGTAGGATAGCCAAGGCTTCTGATGCCTTACTTATTCAACAGTCAGAGGTTGAGGAGGAACGTCGTATGCACTTAACTCATCCCTGCCTCATTTATGGGATGTTGACTGAACAGAAGTTCACTCCGATGACGGAGACGGAGAAAAAGGTGAAAAAGAACTCGCATGTCAATATTACTCCAACTTTCTTGAAGAATAGAGTCTTTGATCTGCCGTGGACGAAGTATGCGAAAAGGGAAGACGTCAACGACCCTATCACTCCACCTCTATCGCCAGTGAAGACAAAGAAACGTTCTGGTACTACCAAACTTGAACCCTCTGCCTCTAAGCGTCAGAAGCCTGAGGTGATTACGATTGAGAATGTTGATGAGCGTGACGAGATTAAAAATGAAGATGATGATGTTAAGGTAGAAAAACGAGAGAAGGTTGTACCTCAGAAGTTCGGTCCCCGATCTGGTTTACCTCCGCATGAGAATCCATATCATCCAATGCATAACTATCGTGCCGTTGTTCCTTCGGCGGTCATCCATAAGTGCTTCACCACAACTCAACGCTTAGAGCGTAAACAGGCTGCCCATGCCTTAGCATACACTGAGATGATCGAGGCTCAGAACGATCAGAAAGCTGCCTTCACTTCTCTCTACCAGCTGACCCATCAAGGGGGAGGATTAGGTGGTGTTCGTAGTGCTGGCTCATCTGGGCAAGGTCTAAGTGATACTTTCATCTTTCAACTCATCAAAGATGGTATCAAGGAAGCAATGGATGATCTCGCGAAGTCGAAGCATATGGTAATTGAGAATGAAGATGAGGGGGTTCGTGTGATGAACCAAGATGAAGTACTTGAGATGTTAAGGAAAGGTAAAGGGAAGGTTGTTGATACTACACATCCAGAGGTATCGCTTGCGATGCCGTCTGACGGTTTGAAGGATGAAGATACAGAGGTTGATGTTGAAGGTCACGATGACGATGATGAACAGAGAATCAAGCTCGGTGAGGATGAGTTTGGTGAGTACGAAGTTTATGGAAACCGTGACGATGACTTCGAATCAGATGGAGATGAAGCTGAGGAAGATCTAGGTGATGAAGCTGGCACTGATGATGAAGAGATGAAGTCTGGTGATGGCTCACCACACACTACTCCAGTGCGCTCGTCATCTCCTGTTGAATCTCCGAAGACTTGAAGTTTTTATATCTTTTGATTAACTCTTGAATTTTTTTTTAGTTTTTTTTGAGTTTTGACTATCTCTTGCATGCTTTTGACATTGATATTTTCCATCATGCATGTTTTTCACATCGTTTTTTGTTGAACTTTGACTCTGTTGGTTTGTTGATTGAATTCTTATCTAAGTGTTTGAGTTTTTCATATCTATTCATTGATAATGCTTAGTGGTTGGATGCTTGTTTGAGATTTATTTTACTTGTTTGTTTTTGATATGCTTTACTTGAGGGGGAGATTTATGCATCTCCGTTACTAACCTTTGGTCACATGAGTTGTGCCAAAAAGGGGGAGATTGTAGATGTTAGTTTTGGCAACAACGTATGTGTTTGTTGTTATTTGTCTTTGATTGCAGGTGTAGGTTGAGTGAATGCAAAACAATCAACATGAAGTTCATCCTCAAGTCTATGCGACTGGAGTCGCACGACAAGGCATCACCACAACACGCGACAGAGTCGCACGCGACAGAGTCGCGTGACACCGCACCTCATCATCTCACGCGACAGAGTTGCGTGACTTAGCCCCTCTTCTCTCGCGACAGTGTCGCGCGCGACAGAGTCGCGTGACTCTGCCTTTCCCATCTCACGCGACAAAGTCGCTTGACCTCCTTGTCTGTCCCTCGCGACTGGAGTCGCACGCGACGTTGTCGCTTGATCTCACTCCTCCAATTTGTGCGACTGTGTCGCTCGCGACTGGTGTCGCAAATGGATCTCCATCATCACATGCGACTAGAGTCCCATTCCGTGCTCCTTTGACTTCGTGTATCATCTGATGCATGAAGTGCTGTTTACTACTTCAACTCTATTGACGACAATGAAGACGATGAAATATGAAATGTTCAACGACGAGTGTTCACCACGATGAAGTTGAAGATGAAGTATTGAGATCGACGGAGTCAAGATGTGTTGAAGTCAGAAGTTGAAGAATCGAAGATTCAAGATTCGAAGATTCAAGAATCAAAGATTCAAGATTCCAAGATTCAAGAATCGAAGATTCCGAAAGTGATGTCATCCATGGAATTGTGATGTAGGCCAAGCATGTGACCAATCAGATTGCACTACCTCAAGGCTTCACATGTGCGAGACTACTATATATACCCATGGAGTTGGATGACATCTTTTGACGATTTTGAGTGAACGAAATCCGATATCTGAGTATCAACGTTCGTTGTTTACGGCTTATAGCTTTAAGAGTTTTGGTAGTTGTTTTGTGCTGTGCACCGATAGTAGAGTTATGCGATTTAGCTCTAGGTGATATAGTACTAGATCATTAGTTCGTTGGAGTGCTGCGACACTTGGGATACGACTCTTGATCATTCCGTCTACCTTTCTCCACAAGTGTAATAGTTAGTTTTGTTTATCAATGAAATGAAACTATTATACAACCTTGTCTTCAGCACTTTGCTTTACTCATGTTGAGTTCACACACAACACATACACCATACAACATACATAGCAAGCAGAGCTGAGTGTGTGCGAACGAAGTTGCTGAAGTGACAGTGTTTAAGACCGAATTCACGAAAAATTGGTATCCTACGTCGAAAACGTAATTTCATCAACTCCCTTTCCTTACAGCCTCAACGAGACGATCAAGAACTGGTCGCATCACACCAAACAAAAGATGATTCAAAATATTGGGTCAGATCATATCCATCATACATGTTCATGCGAGCCAAATCACACAAATTTTTGGATTTTTTAATACACATTTTATTAGATTATAAATGAAGAATCTTATTATTAAAAATCTAATAAAATGTGTAATTAAATACTATTCCTTCCGTCTCACAACAGCTGTGGCACTTCTTTTCCACAACTATTGAGATTAATTCAGTATTTTTGGAATAAACAAATGAATATATTTGATAAACCAGTAGATTGTAGACATGTGGATTTTATCGTTGTTGCTAAAGGGGCCAGCTCATCTGAAGTGAAAATTTCTGTACTGACAGGTCAATTAGCATGTGCAGACAGTGCAGTGCTTCTAAACACATACTTACTGTACATGGCAATTGGCATCTGCAACAAAAATGTTATCCACAATGTTCTCACATACTTATTCTCTCAGTCTTGTGAGAACATGTTATAATAAAATCGAAAAATAATTCAACATTTACATGGAAAAGAACTGGTTAGTTTTTGCGATACCTAAAAGTACGTTTGTCAATCAAATCAACTTGTTCGATTTTTCGATCAAAGCTTACTCAGGAACAAAGCAAGATACTTTATAGTACTGCACTTGTGCTACTTCATTCAGGCTATCAGGATAACATTTTTTTGCCACCAAAACCAATACCAACAAAAAACACACATAAAAACCACATTGCCCATACCCAGAAATACTTTACAGTAATTAACAAACTTAAAATGTAATTAATTAACAGTAAGTAACATTATCATTAGACACTAATGGCAGACACCATTAACTTAAAACTCTGTTAAGAGAAAAGGACAAAACAGTCATTCATACAAATTCAGTCTGTAGCCATTCTCTCTTGACACATAAAAATTTGAACTTTGGACTTGTCTCAATAGTCACAAGAACACACACACATGGCCTCAATCCAATCTGATTTTTCCGACGAACATCGAGAAAAACCGGACATCGACACAGTGAATTCCCTCGTCTCTATAATCAACAACCACATGCACGGCATTCTCGAAAACACAGACTCTCGGAAGGCCTTGAAGACAAAGCGCACCTCCCAACTCGAAATCCACCACTCGCATTCGGTGCTGTCGAATCTCTACTGGGGCATCGAGCTCGCAGAGGCGGCTTTCCTTCCTCAGAGCCCGGAATCAAAATCCATCGGGCTCGAGAGCTCGGAAACAATGCTTCAAATTCCAGCCTCGTTGGACGAGACCGGATTCACAATGGGAATATCGAACGGATACTTAGTGTGCTGCGCTTACTTTTACCTGTCGGCTGTCGAGTTTCTGAGGGGAAACGAGTGGCAAACGGCTAAGCATTTTTTTTCTTCAGGCGGTTTCGGTGGGCCCGAGGATCGTGTTTGCCGAATTTGCCCCTGGGGTGATGTGGCAGAGGCTTCTTAGTCCTCTGTTCGTTCGGGATGGAATCGAGACAATGACGTCTATCGGCGGTGGTTTCGACGATGCGATGAAATGGTTGGCCGGACGATACAAGCCTTGGTTAGTGTACTATCAGATTGTGTCGACCGGAAATCTTCGGAAAACCACACAAACCATCAAAAGCCTCAGAGATATTTTAACGGAATCCGAGCCCGATTCGCCAACGACATCCCAACACTCTCATGGAGGAGTACTAGAGGTTCTCCTGGAGCCACTCGCGCACGAAGATTTCCCGACTACGATGCGGTGGTTGGTGAAAAAGACCGGAATGACCTCAGCCCATCATAGAAACATGATCAAAGATTACGACTTTTTCGACCAGAGCCTAATGGTAAAATTTTCCAAAAACAAAAACAGAAAAAGATTCAAGAATCACTTGTTTTCTTTTTTTACTTTTTACTGCAGGATTCTGGAATAGACCTATGGTGTAGTAAAGTCGCGCAACGAATACTGCTTGGTGGGAGTCGGGTTTTTCACGAGCTGAACGAGGGACTTCAGAGCGAGTCGTCGAAGAGAGTTTCGCGCGACTGTCTCACGGCTGCAGCTTGGCAAAAGGTCCGGACGAGGTGCGGGATGATGCGTGCGAGATCATGATGAGGAGTATCGAGCAGTACATGCACCCTGGATCGGAACTCGAAGAGAGGCTGTTAGCATGCTTATGCATCTATAACTATACTTCCGGAAAAGGTACAAGCGTTTGTACTCGTAGTACAACACTTTTTACGACTAACCACGTGCTTGTTTTTTTTGGCAGGGATGAAGAAACTGATCGGTTTATCAGAAGGGGTGCGAGAGTCGCTGAGACGATTGTCGAACGTGACGTGGATGGCAGAGGAGTTGCTGAGAGTAGCCGATTATTTCCATCCGAATACATGGGTGAGTTTTGGTAGTAACAAGCCTATAAACAGGGTTATCGTTTATTTTAAATTTTGTCGACAAATGCAGCGAATATCGTGTGTGCATAGCCAGATTCTGGAGGCGGGAAATGACAAAAACAGGGCTGTGACCGCTCTCATCTACTACAAAGGACATCTGCACGGAGGATATGCGGACGGCTCGATTAAGATTTGGGATAACAGGGGAAATTTTTTTGTGTGTGCAAATTATAACAGATATAATTGAGATCAGGGACACAGAAAAAAGTGGGAAGGCTATCAGCTGGGAGCAAGATTACAAGCATACTCTCAGCCAATGACATGCTTTTGTGTGGTACTGAAAAAGGATTGATTAAGGTAATGTATACTATATACTAGTATATGTGTATTGTATTTTTTATAATTACTAATTAATTGATCTAATTAAATATTCTTGCAAACATAATTAACAGGGATGGATTCCTATATGAAAGGATGGAGATCATCATAAAAGAAAAAATGACCTCGAATTCTTGCTGAGGCAGTTGATTTATGTGATCTATATTCCATTTTTTTTTTTTTTGTGTGTGTATATATGTAGATAAATTAATTAATGATTGGTTTATATACTCGTTAGACCAAACCACAATCTAACGAACGATCTCAACAAAAGCATCATGAACAATGAACGAGCTCACCACATTTCATCACAATCGGGCTATAACAAACTATCATTCGACTTCGACCCTCCCAAATGAAGCCCACTTCACTTGAGAGTACTTCTTGATGAACACAATCACACAAAATTTAATTGTTGGCAACAAAAAAAAGGAAGAAAATAAAGTATGAACAAATTGCCGCGAACAAAAAAAATGCAACTTTGTTCTTCACATAATTAAAATAAATAATGATATGTCATTTCTATTGACCTAGACAACAAAACAATAACTACTCAACCAATCAAAAATAATAGTAGGAGGAGCTGAAACTATATTGTCATCAAAATATAAACTTACATTCGACGCAATTTTAAGCGTATTAAATAAAAAAAAATTGTTTGCAAAATAATTAATCTTATTTTGGAAATACTTTAGTTTAATGTAACTTAATTTATGAATTCACCAAATAATTAATCTTATTTCGGAAATACTTTAATTTTAATGTTACAGAGCCTAAATGGGGTAACAAAAATCAAAATTGATCCGGAGTCTTCCATACACATTTACTACTACAGTATACTTTTAGTTAATTTCTTGGTTATTAATTTCACTGAGCGTTGCACACTTAAAGCTAAATTACCTTAATTTAATTTCCACCACACATAAAACATTCAGTTTCGTGTTTCTTACATTTATGTTTTTTCTTCTTTTTATACACTACTTATCTTCTTTCAATAATAAAATATTTGCATTTAAAAAAAAAAATGTATAAAATTAATAACCGAAAAAGAAATTAAACAGAAAATAGCAAGAGTCACGCCCAGACGACAATATTACACCGAAGTTTCATGCAAAATCTCAGATCTCTCACACACACTTCACACAGTTTTTTTCACACACAATACACGCACTTTCATGCACATGCATTTATAACATTTTACTATTATTATTTTATTTGCTTTGCTTTTAATTAATCAATCAATTAATTAATTAATTACGTTCTCATCCCACATTCAATCCACATCGATCCCAAATCTCCATTCACTGCATCCTCATAAATTATCTTCTCCATCTTTCCAAGTTTCGAAAATCTCCCTTTTTCTCTTCTTTTGATCAATTTATTCTCACTATTCACAACACACACAAAAAAAAAAGAGATCAAAAAATGGGCACTCATGATAATCAGTTGAGAAAGAACAACAACAATAACAATAACATCATCAAGAAGAAACAGAGGAGAGACTCTGTAATTCCATACCCTTTTCATTATGTTTTTCAAGAGCAAAGATTCGTTTGTCTCGTGATCGGGATCGCCATCGCTTGCCTCGTTTTCGTCGTTGCTCCTTCCGTTAAATCTCCGGCCCGGAAAAGCGGGCCGATCTCATCCGTCGATCATCCCATCACCACCACCACCACCACCATCAGCCGTCGCCTTGCGTACGAATTTGTCGGTGGATTCAGTCTCAGACCAGGTCCAATCCTTGATTTTCATTATCATGTTAATTTTTTATTTTTTTTTTAAATATGTAACATTTTTTTTATATCAATATTGATTAATTGGGCAGGGGCAAGAATACCTTTAGGATTGAAAGGCAAGAGCCTGAGAGTCCTTGTGACCGGTGGGGCCGGTTTTGTAGGGAGCCATTTGGTTGACCGTCTGATCGCACGAGGCGACAGTGTGATCGTGGTCGACAATTTCTTCACGGGCCGGAAGGAGAATCTTTTGCACCATTACGGAAACCCGAGATTTGAGCTGATTCGACACGACGTGGTTGAGCCCATTATGCTGGAAGTCGACCAGATATACCATTTGGCTTGCCCGGCCTCGCCCGTGCATTACAAGTACAACCCGGTCAAGACGATTATATCCTTTTTCTTGAAATATATATAATAGTATGCTTTGAATCAATCAGAAGAAGAATCATTCAATTCTGTTTTAATGCATAAAGATTATTCCTTGACTTTTGTTTTTTTGGGGATGATGGATCACAAGACAAATGTGATGGGAACATTGAACATGTTGGGCCTTGCAAAAAGGGTTAGCGCTCGTTTTTTGCTCACTAGTACAAGTGAAGTGTATGGTGATCCCTTGGAGCATCCCCAAGTCGAGACGTATTGGGGCAATGTCAACCCCATCGGTAATTAATTACTTCGTTGAGCTTTTTCATTCAATTCACCACCTTAATTATAACTACAACCGTACGGCTGATCATCAGGTGTTAGGAGTTGTTATGACGAGGGAAAGCGCACGGCTGAGACCTTGACCATGGATTACCACAGAGGACTTAATCTTGAGGTTACAAAACATATAGTTATAATGTACTGCTAATACATTGCATGCATATATATATATATAGTACTAGTAGTAGTACTTATGATACTAGTACTTATGTTTCCTGCAGGTAAGAATTGCTAGAATCTTCAACACTTACGGACCACGTATGTGCATCGACGACGGGCGTGTTGTCAGCAATTTTGTCGCTCAGGCCTTGAGGAAGGAGCCATTGACTGTTTATGGAGATGGAAAGCAAACTAGGAGCTTCCAATTTGTTTCTGATTTGGTAATTTACAATCCATGAGCCCGTTTCTGATTCGTCACTTTGTGTTGGTAGTTAATTAACCGAATGTCGTGACATTTCAATATTATGCGACAGGTGGAAGGTTTGATGCGATTGATGGAAGGCGATCACATTGGTCCTTTCAATCTTGGTAATCCCGGCGAATTCACCATGCTTGAACTTGCTAAGGTACACTCTTACACTAATATTATTCGGTTATATATATATGTAGCTATAAAAGCTAAAAACACAAGTATAATTTTTGACTATATGTACAATACACAGGTTGTACAAGACACGATAGATCCGAATGCAAAGATTGAGTTTAGGCCAAACACGGAAGACGATCCCCACAAGAGGAAACCCGACATCTCAAAGGCCAAGAAGCTTCTCGGGTGGCAACCAGACGTTTCTTTGGAGGAAGGACTCCCCAAGATGGTCAGCGACTTCAGGCAACGTATTTTCGGCGAGGACAAGGATCAGAAGAGGGCATTGAGTGCATAATATATGTAGTAACAATTTCAAGAAAATGGAATTATAAGAAACAAATACTCATGTAATAATAAGTGCATTATGGAGCCAATGTGTTGTAGCTAGACTTTTTTGTATTTGCTTACTAAAATATTGATTCCCCAGCCTTCAATTATTTTTGATTTTTTTACACTTTTATAAAGAAGATATTATACCATGTATATTCAATAAGAAATTTTGAATGAAATATTTGACATAAAATATTTAAATTTTAAGAATCTTATACATAAATTATAAATTAAAATAACAAAAAAATAATATTAAGTATAGTAAAATAATGTAAAAAATAATAATTTGACCTAACGAGTCGAATTTTTTATCCCAATTTTTTTTTAAACAACTTTTTTTTTTCTTCTATTTTTCTTCGATTTGTAAAATGTGGAGTATTAAATCATTTTATGTTCACAATAAAAAATTACAACTATTAAAATAAGAAAAAGAAAAAATACTCTCCCCTCATCTGCTCTCACTTCACTTTTTTACAATCCAAAACCCTAGCTCACGGCTTCACTCTCAAATCCCCGCCGCTTGCACGACAGCCACCCTTCCCTTCGCCGCCACATCCCGTCGACCAACTCGCCGACTCTGCGACGTACTGGTAGGAATGCATCTATATATTTTCTACTTTTGTTTTTCCTTTCCGTCCAAACTTAAATCCAGATTTCGCATTATATTCGATTTCTGAAGCAGATTTTACATCGATTTTCTCTGAATTGAAACAATCTATTCTGAATTTTTGTGAATTTATGCCCACGCGTGAATTTGTTGATTTCGATTGTTGCCATCGAGTTGCAGACTTATATCTGAATTCTGGATTTAATGTATGTTTTGAAAGAAATTGATGTAGATGTTAACCATATTGTATAGTTTAATCACTAGGCATATCGAGTAACTGATTATAAGCGATTTTAAGCGTATTGCACTTAGCCTCCGTTTACATTATGCATCTGGCTGTCTCGATTTTTTACGGATAATTTCAACTCATCTAACTGTAGAGTAAGTGTAACTTGATTTTTGTTCCTATTTGGGTCGAGAGGTTTGCATGATTCCTGCAATGTTCTCTGGATCATCAGTTCTCCTTTTTAAGCAGTCATCGATGAATAAGTTTATTACTGTAAGAACCGGTTGTTCCACTTGTTTTTAAAACCGTAAAGATGCAATCTCTGGATCTGGTATTATTAATTGATTTCATGATTCAAACACCCCAAGGCTGTCAGTCATTTCGACACATGTTTTTTCTCTATCTCTGAACCTGTTTTTTGTTTGCATCTGGTGCAGCTTATGTTAACTACGGAACTTGGCTATATTTTTGCAGCTAATAATGATGCCTTTTAATTGCAGGATATTACCGAATCTCAAAAGAGCATAGAAGATCAATTATTCAAGACTGCAAAAATGTCTCGGAAGGGCTTGATGGAGCAGGACTTAAGCAAGCTGGATGTAACAAAACTAGATCCACTCACACCTGAGGTTATATCCAGGCAGGCTACAATAAACATTGGTAAGCTGTGTTGCCATAATTTTGAACGACTTCATCTTATGAACATTGGGTGTTTCTCATGTTTCTTTCTTTGTTTCTTTTGAGTGTGTTACCATTGACTTGTAAACTTCCCAGTAAACTCAATGCTTTTTTCCTTCTCATTTAGGTACCATTGGTCATGTGGCTCATGGGAAATCAACAGTTGTGAAGGCCATATCTGGTGTCCAGGTATTAAACCTATTCGGATATTATTATTTATATCCCTTTTTTTCCTCAAAAGCATTCTATAACTGCAATAAATCTCTCGAGTATCTTATTAGTGTTTTATACTACTTAATATGTATTATTGAAATTATGGTTAGTTTCATTGAAGAGTCGTCTTAGAATAAATCTTTTGACGATTGCTAGAAAACTCTATTGGCTTGTGGCATTATGCTCCTATGTATATTGGTCTGATTCAATTTCAGCTTTTACATTCTTTCTTTTTTAACAAGTAATATTGGGCATTATTCTTTTGTGTACAGACAGTTCGGTTTAAAAATGAACTTGAACGTAATATTACGATCAAGCTTGGATATGCAAATGCGAAGGTATACAAGTGTGAAGATGACAAGTGCCCTCGACCCATGTGCTACAAGTAAGATATACAACATGAAATGTGGTTATTGATTTGCTCTGCCTAATGCCTATGATTCTCATTAAGATATGCTTATTTTTTCAGGACTTATGGAAGTGGAAAAGAAGATAGCCCAATGTGTGATGTTCCTGGGTTTGAGAACTGTAGGATGAAACTACTTCGACATGTGTCGTTTGTTGATTGTCCGGTATGGTTTTCATTAGTTTTTTTTTAAGCATTTGAAATACTTGAACATCAACATTTTTTTGTCCATCTGCTTGTTGCTTCGCATGCTATGTAAGGGTTCTTTGAACATAATATTTCATCAGACCTAACTGAGTTTATCTTTACTCTTGAATATATGTTCTGAGAGTCTATTTGACATCGTACAGGGTCACGATATTCTCATGGCTACAATGCTTAATGGGGCAGCAATTATGGATGGAGCTTTACTTCTCATTGCTGCCAATGAAAGTTGTCCTCAGCCTCAGACATCAGAACACTTGGCTGCTATTGAAATTATGCAACTCAAGCATATTATAATACTGCAAAATAAAGTTGACCTTGTTCAAGAAAATGTTGCCATCAACCAGCATGAAGCCATCCAAAAATTTATTCAGGTTAATTGATGCATTTGTTGGAATCCAAATTGTATCTGTACATTACAAAATCCCTCCTCCAATTTAGTTTATACTTTATATATACAAATAAATCCTGTAATATTTCTAAATTGTGATTTTGCACCCCGCTTAAAGCATTTCTAATTTCTACTTCATGTTTATTTTTGTTTTATGTGTATTGTGAGGTATGGTGGGTTGGTGTATATTGGGGACCCACCGATGTAAATTTGATGATTTTTGTCCAATTTTACCATTTTGAGGAAACACAAACTTTGGAGTGGGTCACTAAATATGAAAAGTGTAAAACCTTACGGGGGATGGATAGAGCATTATAATTGTCCTTGTTATTATAAGATTATTTGATATCTCTTGAATATTGTTCCTGCAGGGAACTGTCGCTGATAGTGCACCAGTTGTACCTATTTCTGCCCAGCTGAAGTATAATATCGATGTTGTAGCTGAATATATTGTGAAGAGAATCCCTATCCCAGAGAGGAATTTCATATCCCCACCTAATATGATTGTGATCAGATCATTTGATGTCAATAAGCCTGGATCTGAAGTTGATGAAATCAAAGGTGGTGTTGCTGGTGGAAGTATTCTGAAGGTAGATTCTTTTATAGTATCTAATAATTAGATCTATTAAATTTGCTACGCATTAACCTGAACATAGAAAGTAGCCTTCCTCTAGGTCTGATTTATTGTCTATTAAAATTAAAACATATTCATGTTTTATTTTTTAATTAGCTTTTGCACGATTATATTCCAGGGTGTTCTGAAGGTGAATCAGTATATTGAGGTCCGTCCTGGTATTGTGGCCAAGGACGAAAATGATAACATTAAGTGCACTCCTATATACTCCCGTATAGTGTCCTTGTTCGCTGAACAGAACGAATTACAATATGCTGTGCCTGGAGGACTTATTGGAGTTGGAACAACAATGGACCCCACGCTTACCCGTGCTGATAGGCTGGTTGGTCAGGTTCTAGGAGAAGTTGGTTCGCTCCCTGAAGTGTATGTTGAACTGGAGGTAAGTGTATGTTAGTTTTATTTGTTACTAGCAAGGGGAGTATTATACTTTGGATTTTTTTTCTCAAAACGCTCAATGAACAATTGATTTTTTGGATATGTTTTTGAAGTAGGGATTTGTAGAAGTAAAAGATTGGATAGGTTTTTAAATAAAGATTTTATCCTGGGAGATTTATAATTTTCGAAAATTTACGCTATTCACACAATTTACTTTTTTCCTCTCACCGATAAGTTAAACTCATTCTTCAATAATAATAATATAAAAACTAATCAAATCCCTCAGTTTACTACACATTTTTGCATATAATTTTATTATTCACTCACTCACATTTAAGCATCACTCCTATTCAATTTTATTTTAATGTTTTTATTTCAAATCAACTTTCATTGTTACATCTCCAGATCATATCCATTCATTATCAAATTCTTCATTCCTTTAAAACAAATCATAACTATTCTCTCACAAAATGAATTCCTATCAGATTGCGAGCTAAGCTTAAGCATTTATACTGCCTCGTTTAGGTTCGGATAAAATTATTTAGTGTTAGTAGCAGTTGTCATCTGAAAAAGAATAAAATTTGCTTTAAGCATAAGCTAACGGTCTAAATTATTTTCATGTTGTAATTTTGAACCAGGTAAATTTTTTCTTGCTGCGAAGGCTGTTGGGTGTCAGGACCAAGGAATCAGAGAGGCAGGGTAAGGTCTCCAAGCTAACCAAGGGAGAAATTCTCATGCTGAACATCGGGTCCATGTCCACTGGGGCCCGCGTCATTGCTGTCAAGAATGTTTTTGCGAAGCTACAGCTAACTTCCCCCGTGTGCACCAGCCCAAATGAGAAGATCGCACTAAGCAGAAGAATTGATAGGCACTGGCGTCTAATTGGCTGGGGTCAGATTCATGCAGGCATTACTCTTGAAATCCCACCTTGCCCCATCTAAGTCAGCTTCTTGAATTCACATAGTAACTTGAAGAAAAAAAGAAAGGTCAGAAGGAACTAGAGACATTGAGAGATGTGGGAAGGTAGAGAGCTACTTGGTACGATTTTTGTTCGATGGAGGAGAAAAAAATATTGCTTTCTAGATTTTTTGTGGTGATTTTTTTATGTTCATTTTTCGTTATGGATGTTGGGTTATTATCCACTAAACCATTGTGGTGGTTCAGTATTCTCTCTATCATTAAGTTCTCTGATGTGTTCTTTTTAGGTGAAAATTGCCAGAGGCCCAAAACTAATGTTAAAAATGATTAAATTATTTTTAAAAATTAGATATTTTGTACTTGATAAATTAACATTTTTTTAAATGTACTAATTATCCAGACTAAAAATCTTAGTGTCATACCAAATTCAACTGTACACCTTGTTAACATAAAATACAATATAATTGTGGTGACCCTTCAATTTCAAATGTGGCTAAATTTTGAAGAAAAAAAAAACTTACCCTTCTCGGTGGATGGGCCTGTACTAGAGTTTAGGTTGCCCATAAAACTTGCTCAAATTGTCATCAACCATCCATCCTCAGCTATAAACCAAATTCCAGCATTGCATCTACACATCAAATTTTGGACAGATTCAACTCGCAACTTGTCGATCTCTATTGACTTCCATTGCTAATCCGAGTCGAACACGCGTACATGATCAAGTTTAGGGATGTCAATTTACATCGCGTTGAAATTTTGAACCGTGACAGAAAATACCACCCGCCCTATCGATAGACAGATCCCTCATTGCTTCTATAAATAGTTGTCAATGCAGGCATGTTTTGCAAATCAAGACAGAAAAGGAAAAACAGTTTTTCAACAACTAATATGGCCTTAAAATTATCCCTGGTTGTGTTCGGCCTCTTGATTGTTAGCATTGCAAGAATGCCGTTGGCCCGGGCCCAACTTGGTGGGCTTTTGGGCCCGCTTTTGGGCCTACTTAGAATCCAAGGTGTTCTGTATTGCACTCCAAATGGAAACATGGGTGTCAATGGCACAACCACCCCTGTTTTCCCTAGTAAGTTTCTAAACAAACCTAAAATAATTACAAAACTGCCCCTAAACTGTGAGAAGTGTATACTTTTGTAGTTTGAGAATAATAGTGGGGACATTTTCATAATAAAGCCAAACATGAGGGGTCATTTTGTAATTATTTATTTTTCCCTTGCAGATGCTTTGGTTCAACTGCAGTGTGGTGGGACCGTGGTTTCGACAGCCACGACGAACGGGTCGGGGCTGTTTTCCATACTGTTGGACCCTGTGAGCTTTCTCACGTCAACGCTCGTCTCAGGTTGCAAGCTGGTCGTGAACACGCCGTTGGCTTCTTGCAATGCAGGTTTACCCTCTGTCGGAGGGCTGGTCTCGGACTTGCAATTCATCGGAAACACTCTCACTGGACTCCTCAACATTGCCAATGTCATCCCCTCAGGCTTTCGCTTCAATGCTAATATGTAACAGTCGTTGCATGTGTGATAATTTCTACGCACCAAGTATCTGTCAATAAGTGATTCTATATTCACATGACTGTATTTGTAATTTGTAATGATGTGTGTGTATGTGTTGAATGTGATTGTTAATGAACTTAATGTGTATGCGTTCGCGTTTGATCATTGGAACACAAAAGTAAGAATGAAGGAGTGTGTGTGGTCAATGGTCATGTGCAAATATTAATTATTTTGATGCCTCAAGACAAGAAGGTACTCATACTATAGACGACGGAAAAGTCCACTTTCTCAGACTCTCTTTCTTCACCACATTAAAAAGCACTTTTGGAATAGACATCCTGCTATTCAAATAGAAAAGAAGAATGAATCAAGTTTCGAGCTAGTGGTCTTAACTATCCAGTCAAGGGGCTTCTTTCACTTTACTTTTTAAGAGATCGTTGTAGCAGAGCGAATAAGGTGTCATTCTCAGTCGAAATTCCTTGTATTCAAATGGCATTGATGAGTTGGAGTCAATGATAATGCTCTTCCAAAAAAAACCAATAATTTTTTAATTACAGTACTGTGAAATAAACACAATGCCATGGCTCAATTTATTTTAAAATATTATTTTGGAAACAAATATTGCAAATGACATAATGAAAAAAACTAGTGGGAAGTATCAATCATTTGGGGCCAAAACTACAATTGTCTAATCTTCAGGGACTTCATAAAAGCCCTTTTTTCAAGATTGACAGCACACAAGACTGGAAGAAAAATCTGAAAATGGGCAAGTAGAATCCAGCAAATATCATGAAATGTACTCGTATCTATCTATAAGTAGCTTGTGGACATACTGTATGTAATCAAACAATGAGTTGTCAATTTTCATACATAATCAAACAACAGAACTCCAAAAAAAAATGTCACATTTATCTCTCTCCTTTGTGATTGTTGTTATTTGTTAAAAGGGCCTATTATTCATTGATGGAGTCATATTACAGTACTAATTAACATGTGTGTGTTGAGGTACAATTGAGCTAAATAACATGGAAGATAAGCCTAGAATTTGTTACGAATTGTATTATGATTTGCACTTGTGAGTTGTCTCACGTTGAGTTCCCATAGTTTCATTGCTCCGGATAACCTCTTTAAGTGTTTCGGCCTCCACCTTTTGTCTCGACGCTCTGCTCGTGAAATCATACCTACGCACCACCGACCGACTGGCTGTCCTAGATTAAGATCTACCAAGCATGTGCAACTCTTAATTTCTTGTTGTTTTATGACAATGATTATGAGTACTTGCACATGCACAGCTAGTGACATACTGACATGTGATTCAACCCTCTCTATTTTTTTCTTTCTATTGTCATTATTATTTGAATTTTTTTAAGGGCATCTCAAGATTTGGCAACTCATAAACTAGAGAGTTTCTTCCTAGATGGAGACATCTAAAGTGAAGTGAATCTTCTTTATACTTCACCAAAATCTTCTTTTGCATGTAAAGTAAGGAATCATATCTCCTTCAATCATAAGTGTTTGCAAATAGAAAACCATTTGGCTAAATTTCTAAAGTACCCACAAGTTTCACTCAATTTCATCATAGTACTTTCTATGATTATCTTTAACTAGTTACATTCACCACTGCACATAATAATATCAATAAACTCTTGCAATCAGAAATCAAAACATAAAGACCAGATCAAACAATATTGAAATTATATATTAAAAAGCATACTCATTTCACATTGAAATCCTTCAATTCAATACAATCACCAAGAATTTAAAATAAAATAATAGTAGTAGTAGTTTTTTTTTCTTGATCAATTAAGTACTCACAGCCAACAAAGAAGGAATTGCAGACAAATTAGGAGTGGCATTTTTGGCAGCTCCTTCCTTTTTCCCATGTTGCTTACTTGAAAAAACTCTCATTGGACTTGCAAGTGCCCATCCCCAGCTTTTACTCCTCCTATGGCACACATTAGTGTTATGAACTATAGACGACGACGATGAAGAAGAAGCCGATGAAGATGAAGTAGAGATCACAAACCCACTGAAAATCCCTCCACACCTGACTCTCTCCTTCATCACACACTCCTCTGATGATGATTGTACCTTTGACTTCCCTTCCCTTTGACTCTCCACCCTCCTCAGGGTACAATCACCGAAGCCGGTCGATATCCTCCCAAACAAATCGCCAGAGAAGCTCCTGCTCCCACCACACCCAACGGATCGCGATCTCGACACTCTCCTATCCAACCCACCACAACCCTCGTCGTTCCTCGACGGACCAGCTACACCGCTCGCAGCAGAGGATGGCCCACCCACCACACTACTAGTAGCAGCAAAGCTCGAGTCTTTAACGAAACCCTTTTCGCCCAATTTTTTATTAGCCCCTTTTGACGCGTACAAAAACGACCAGAAACCCTTTTTGTGGGGACGGATAATGCCGAAGCTTTCGTCCGAGAAATTCATACCTTTGGCTCTCCTACTTCGCGGGCCAGCCGTGGATTTGCTTCTCTTGAAAACAAAGTCGCCGTTTTTATCGCCGTCCGTGGAGACGAAATCGGATCTGAAGGAAGGAGAAGGGGACGAAGAGGTAGAGGGGAAGACAGAGGTGAGGGAAGAGGAAGAGACGAGCTTTCCGAGCTTTTCTTGGAGGCAGAGGGCGCAGATGCCGCCTTGCGCGGCGCTGGTTTTGTGAGGGTGGTTTGTGCAGTGGTGGCTGCCGTCGCCGAGGTCTTCGTGGACCACTTCCATCACCATTTTTTTTTTATGTATATAGTGAAAAACCCAGATGAAAGATTTGGATTTTGAGCTGGATTCGAGCGACCCAGATGTAGGAAATCGGTTTTGCTATCCGGGTTTTAGGATCTTGAAAACTGCTTATCACTGCAAGAAAATGGCGGTAGCAAAAAAAAGATCATTGAGATTTGAGAAGAGAAAAGGGAGATGAATGAATGAATGAAGTGTAGAGCTATGGTGATGAAGAACGTGAGAGACCAGGGGAGCACGTGGAATGCAGATTATTTTATGGTACAGTATTTCGTTTTTTTTTTAAACACCCTAATTTTGGTTCTTAGTGACAGTCCAGTGAGCCATGCCATGTTTTGTGAGGGTTCATATAGAATATCACAAAAGGTGATTTTATTTACACGTCTAAAATTGATAAACTCATCCCTTTATTTATTTCACTCTATTAAATTTAAACATTTGATAATTACCCTTTTTATTATTAATTTAATTCAAATTAATGTTCAATTGAAAAACTAAAAAAAAAATATGAATTCCATTCCGGTGATCAAATATATTCCGCCAACGTCAAATCCTTGTGCAATGAGATTACTTTGATTGCATTTACATACCCAATATTTAAAACACTCGTCGAAAATAGATCAAATAAGATTTCGAGCTTCGTTTGATTCGATCCACCGCACGTCAAGAAAAATTCCTTCAGGTTCATAGAGTTAGAATTGAAGCTGCGCAGGGGCGAAACCCCGTTCACCGAAACGCTGAATTTCACGAATTCGAGGTCGTAATTCCGAGAACAAAATCAGTAATGATTTTTAAGTTTTAACTTGCGACAGATGACCAGAGAGCGGTTCACCAGTGAATCATCGATTTTGATCGACCACTAATGCGCCGGAGCTTGGTATGTCATTGAGGAGATAGTTGTCTTATGTGGTGAAAGCAGAAGAGGTGTTAGGGGGGGTTTATTTAAGGGAGAGGGTGTGATAGAGATGAATCGATCGAAAGAGGAAGAGAGGAGATAAAAAATTATTTTGTTTTTATGGGTAGTTTAGTTATTTTATACAATAATAAAAAAATAGAGTGAACTGCTTATCAATTTTGGGGCGTAAATAAAACTACCATATCACAAAACTACCATGTCACGTCTGATTTTCATGTCACATCATTAAACTTGATATTTGAATTGTTAAGGATAATATTAGATAAACATGTACTAGTATTTATTATTTGTATGTTTTGTATTTTTAAGATTTCTTAGGTTATGGTATTGGTGATTATTATATTATATTAACTCTCTCGTTGTATTAGAGTAGCACCGATCCTAAACCTATTTTTTTCCACTTTCTTTCGCCACAATTCTCAAGCGGACTAGTCCCCTCCATCGTGTTTGCAGTACATCGGACTGGTCTCTTCCGTCGTACTTAGTATCGGCAAAACATTGATACAAGTAAAAAAATCCAATTTCAATATAAACTGAAAAATCCAATTTCACTTAAAAAAAGGACTTGAAGATTATCAGCGACTTCAAGGAACTTTACAAGAAAATGCCAGTTAAATTAACAAACTTTGGAATTGAACCAGTTCCTACCATGTCAACAAGTTGCAAATAAAAAAAATTAAATTTAAAAATCACGAGCAGTGTATAAATATAAAGACAGAACCGTATCCAATAATAGTTTATACATAAAAAAATTATACTTTTTTTATTTTAAAATACAATTTACTTCTACTTTATCTACTTTATTTACTTATTTTACAAATTTTATTCACACCTATTTTTTTCCACTTTCTTTCGCCACAATTCTCACGCGAACTAGTCCCCTCCGTCGTGTTTGCAGTATATCGGACTGGTCTCTTCCGTCGTATCGTCAATTTGCTACAGCCACAACTTTCACTTCGGACCGATCCGGCCCCTCCGTCGTGCGTGATGATGCCGCATCCAAAATTTTCACGGCGGACTGGTCATCTTCGTTGTCGTGTTCTTTGTTTGTGCATTAGACTCGTCCCTTCCGTCGTACCGTCAATTTGCCTTTGCCGCAACGGTTCACGTCGGACTCGTCCCTCCGTCGTGCCGTCGGCCTGCCACCGCCGCAATACATGTTCAACATGCGCCATCTCCTATGGTCACTTCCGTTAAGATTGCCGACATCTACACCAAAGACTTACCGGTTCGCTTTCGAATTTTTGCGTTCCAAGCTTCGCGTTTGTTTTCATCCCACGCATCGCTTGACGGGTTGTTAAAGATCATATTAGATAAATATACGTATTTATTATTTGTATGTTTTGTATCCTTAGGATTCTTTAAGTTATCGGTAATTCTTTTGTATATTTTTCTATATATTACATTAAAAAATTCTATCATCATTATCCATAATTATTATATTCACCCTCTCATGAATATTTAAAAAGATTACTAATATAATCTGTAGTATAATCTATTTTATTGAAATAAATATTCTTGATATTATTCAAATAGCTACTAAATTTGACTTCAAAAAGTAAATTTTTTCTAATCATTAAACTCAAATTTGGACTCAAATAAATAAAACTTTAATTAATTTTATTACAAATATAATTTTATATAAAATATTTTTTAAATATTACATGAATTTAATTAAAAAATTACAACACAAAATTAAATAGTTGAATACCATATTAATAATTAAAAACACACATATTATTACAACAAATACAATATACTATATATTTTTAAAAAAATATTCAATCAATGCATTTCAAACTTAGCATCATTGTTTATCGTTTTAACATTTGTAACATTTATGTTTAATTTTATGTTGTATAGTGTAATATAATTTATAATATGTATGTTTTGCTTATTATTGAATTTTTTACTTCAATTTATATTTTACTTTAAATTATAAATCTGAATCAAAAAATTGAAATTAAACAATATAAAATAATAAATTAGTAAAACCATAATTTAAAAAAATTATTAATTTTAGATATATAGCTAAAATTTATAAAAAAATCAAAAAAATTAAAAATTATACCATAATATTTAAGAAATATTTCAATTTTAAATTAATTAAATTTTAATAATTTATAAATTTCAAATAATTAAAAAATGGATGAATAGTGTTTGAGTAGAGATTAGAATTGAAGGCAAATTTGAGTTTTACTATTATCTTTAAATTGAGGTAAAATTACATTCACTATTTAATTAAAAAAAATAGTGTGATTGGACTCCATTCTCCACAATCCAATGCTCCACAATACCACAAACTCCACACGATTTAATTAAAAAAAAGTTTTAAAATTTTAGGATGTAGAATAGTTTATATTATTTGAACTTATACTCCATAAATTTTGTTTAAAATTTAATGTTTTTTGTTAATTTATTAATTAATGTATTTTAAGAATATAATTAATTTGAGGTGTAATTAATAAAATTAAAATAATATTAATTAAAGTGTTTTTATTAATAATTAAGATAAATTAAATTATTTAATTCTAACAAAACTTTAAAATTTTCCATTTATAAAAAAATCACTCAAAAGAAAATTTAATTAAAAAAAAATTATGGTTTGTCTCTATTTTATTAAAAAGAATATCGTGCTCCACACGACTAACTCAACTTATCTAGTTTTCAATCTCATTTGAAATCCTTATCCTAAACCATTATTAATTTCTAACGAATTTGTCTTAAAACAATTGAGATAAATTCAAACTCCAAAGAAGGCATAAGAAAATGCAAAGGCAGAAGAAGCAAAGAAAAGGGCAGAAAAAGATAAAAAAAAGCAAGAGAAAATATAAATATTTATAAAAGCATAAAACAATTTATTTATTTTTATAAAAAATGATGTTTTACGTAATTTTTCTTACATAATTTATATACATTTGTATAATAATTAATTAATTATAATCTTAGGAAAACAATTTTTTTTAATGAAAAATGATGTTTTACATAATTTATTTTACAAAATTTATATACATTTTTTTAATGAAAAATGATGTTTTACATAATTTTTTTTACATAATTTATATACATGTATAATAATTAATTAATTATAATCTTAACGGTTTTAATCTGAGGTTTTAGCAAAAAAAAAAAAAACAATCAAATTAGATATAACATAATTACTATAAGTACAAGTATATTAATTATCAAATAATTACAATCACATAATTTAATTTTTACAATCAAATTGGATAAATTAAATTCATACTTAATATTAATTTAATCTAATTTATTTATCATTTATTAAATTACTACTCAATTAACATGATCATATCAATATGCTAGAACACTAGATGACTTGATTCCTGCCCTCTTGTCTTTCCGATTATTGTAAGAATCGTAAATCAAAATGATTGTTAAATCATCTTGCTACTCATTTTTAGCACTTTTTTTAATAGTAGTGTGTGTAATTGGATGGGTGACCTCCACAGTGAACATAATTGTTTGTATCGATACATTTTTTTTGTGGATCTCAATTCAGTGAGGGAGTGTACCTTAATGGGAAAACCAACAACACTTTCTGTTGAATAATTAAGATAAATGTTGTGAAATTGAGATTGGAGTACAGAGCTTAGAATACATCCCAGCTATCATAACCTTGAATTATAGTTGTATCTTGTATCTGTGTTTTATTCCAACTGAGATTGTGGAGTTTATTTGCAATGCTTTATTTTGAAAGCACTTAGTGCTAAGGCCTAAGAGACAAGTGATTGAGGCCTAAGAGACAAGTGATTGATAGCCTGTTGATTCAAATAAGTGATAAATCATGTATCTATATCTGATTTATCACATTAGGTAAAATAAGTGATTAACAAACTGCAGTATGGTTGCTCACAGACCAAACTGTATCGTCAAATTATTGGTTCTTGTTAAAATTAAATTTCATAGAAATCATGTTTATTTATTTCGAGCCTAATCATATCAATCTAATCATATCAATATGAAGCGAAGAATTTTGTGAGAGTAGACTAAATGACAAGTTTCCCTAAATGACAGATTCCCTTTGCATTTCTTTCTGAACCCTTGTTGTGCCCTTTTTCTGATTCTGTTTGATGTTATTATAGCTTTAACAAATCAATTATCCATGGTATCACACTATGTTTTTCTAAAAAAATGTACTAGTATATAATATTTATGGGGAGGTTCATTATTATTTATTACCTCAGTTCATATCTGTTTTATTGTTCTACAAAGAAATTATTGCAACTAGTTATGGTGTCGCATTATTCTTAGTTAATTCAAAAACGAATGATTGTCCCTTTGAATAACTTGAAGACAGTTGTCTAAGTTTATGTAGATTAATAACAACTTAAATATTGTTGAAGTACCTTTCACACAACAGCTGTAAGGGCTGGCCACAAATTTTAATTATTATTGGCTTCTCTAACCACTTTTTCCCCTGAAGCATGTGTATTTTTTTTTCTCTGGAAAACTTGGTAAATTGTCTCATTTCTTCTCTTTTGTGATGGCATTCATTGAAATAATTTTCGTTATATGTACAACAACTACCATACTGTGTCATGTGAAAGTGCGTGGGCAGCGGTATTTAAGAAGAAAATACGCTGCCTGCTGTAAGGCAGTGGGATGCGGCAGCACGAAGCCTTAAAATAGAATTCGTTCGTTTATTCGTGATTTACTTGATTTACGTATTTTAGTTCGTTTATGAGAATATCAGATTAATATAAATATATGTGATATATGTATATTGGCAGCGGAAGAATTAAAAATAAATTAAACAAACGAACGCACACATACTCACACGAAAGCAAAATGAAAGAACACAAGAATTAATCTTTGTATGAGTATTTAAATTAAATTTAAATTACCCATACGAATGTGCCTTATGGCAAAAAAATATTATTAAAGAAACGAGTCTTTACAATGAGTAATCTCGGATTTACAATCGATTAAACTCAAGGCAATGCGAAGGCATTCCTTAACGTTTATCGGATCCAGAGATTAATGAACAATCAAAACTGAAATAAAGTAAATAAATCTATCCTATATTAAATTGCAGATCATTACTTAGTCATACATAATTCTCTCAGACGAGAAGATAGATGGACGAAGAACTTCCAATGAAGATCTTGCCTACAAAACTGACTAGTGAATGATCTTGTGTATAATTTGTGTTTTGAGATAGATAAAAGTGTTAAAGAATGAGCTGAAGTCTCCTGGTATTTATAGGTGAAGCTCTCAACCGAAATCCCTAGTAAAACTAAGTTTGAAGTGGTTGAGAGAAAGTAGGAACCGCCTTTGACCCAACTCCTGTCTTTGCCGCACAGCGAGCTGTCCTTCAGGCAAGACGAACCTTCTACAATTGATTGAAATGCTTTGCCTCTTGCCAATGCCTTCCATTTCTCTTTGTATTCAGGTTCTTTACGCATACGTTCCTACTCGAGTCCTCGACTCTTGTTCGTCGTGCGGCATGTCGAACACCTTCGTCCTGCCGCAAGGCGAGTCTTCGTCCTGCCGCAAGGTCTTGTTCAGTTTTCAAAGTCTCTATCTCCATCTTGCCTTTTTGAGTCCTCTGCTCTTGTTCATCTGCGGCATGCCGAAGCTCTTCGTCCTGCGGCATGCCGAAGCTTCGTCCTGCCGCAAGGTCTTGAGTAAGTATTCAAAGTCTATATCTTCAGCTTGCATTCTTCAGTCCTCAGCACTTGGTCGTCTTGCGGCATTGCGAGTCTTCGCCATGCCTTGCGAGTCTTCGTCATGCCGTAAGGTCTGGTTCAGTAATCCAAAGTATTGATTGTTCTTATAAGCACGGATCAAGTGATACATCATGCTACAATACATCACAAATAGAATGAGTGACAACAACAATATACAAGTGTGAAGAAAGGAGAAAAACATGTAAATATGATTAAGGCATTGTTATGCCCAGTAACTCTGCGGCATTGCTCTGCCTAACATATTTACACTAACATCATGTATTCAACCTAATGTGTTTTCAGGATTCTTTTCGACTTGATTCTTAGCTTTTATTAGAATATTTTATAAAGTGCTTTTGGCTAGGCATTTTGGGGGATCCACGTAAACTCAAAATTAAGTGATTTTCGACTTCTAGTTGAAAAGTGGAATCTGTGAAACCACTCTTTTTTTTTTGCGCAATCTAATTTGGTTTCATTCATTGTCCATATAGGTTCCTATGTAACTCATGAGACGAATCACTTTGTCTACTTCTATTTGGATTCGAAAGCAGTTCTCCTGTTCAAATCTGGCTGAGTCGGACATGACGACGATGTTGTTATACACATTGGCCGCGTTTTGTATCTATTTTCTTAAAAATCTCTCTATCTTCAGAAGACTCCCATGCTTGTATATTTCCGTGACAAATCTTTTATTAATTTAAAATGCGATGATTTGGCGGCTGTACAATGTTGTATGTTTGCTTGCTGATCTTGAAGAGATGTGAATTGAGGAAATTTTGTAAAAATTAAAAATTTCTGTGTATGAAAATCCCATTTGCTTAGCTAGAGCTGATCTGTACTGTGAAAAAATATTCTTTCAAATGGTCCATGTGCCATTGTGCTTAATTATTAAGATAATTACACAGCAGCCTCTGAAGTTTGAAGTACTCACAAAAAAAGATGACTTTTAAAATGCTTTTTTTTTCTTCTGAAATGGAAGCATTGTAATATGAAATAATGACACTAACATTGGTACTAAATTCGTGTAGGTTGAAAGATGAAGATGGATTGAAGTTCCCCAAATGATAGTATCATTTTAGTTTCATTATTAAAATGAATGACTCGATGTGTCGACACGGGATCAACCAAATCATAGTCGAATTCGGGTTGAGACTGAAACAAACAATTTTACAAGGGAGTTGTAATTCCTTAGGAGTTTAATTTTTAGACAAAACATTGATAATTTAATACTTGCTCATTTTCAAGCTAAAATACTACTGTTATTTTTAGTGTGCGAGTATATATAGTCTTTAATAAGGAGTTAACACTTAACATATAGTCTTTCATGAAAAGGCCAACAATGCTCAACTTTAACAACATGTTCTCAAATCTGAATGCATAAAACGTAACTTCCGAAAACACCCTTCATCTGAATTCAACAAAAGAAACGACAAAAAAAACTCAAATGGTGTTGCCGGATGAGAAATGACAAAATCCACCCCGGCTGAACAAAACCAAAACAAAAAAACGAAAATCCAACAAGGGCATAACCGTAAATTCAAATACAAAAGGAGAACAAAATCAGCAAGGGATTCATCGCGCCTTTGACGAAGCTGAAGCAGCAGCAGCAGAAGAGTTGTACTCTCTGGTACAACCACCCGACGTTGCGTAACTCCTCTCATCCATGAAAATCTGCCTGCACCTGCACTCCTCACTGCAGAACGCCTTGTACCCTCTGCAACAAATGTTGTACCGCCGTCATTTATTTTTTTTATTTTAATTTCGCACACTCATAATTTAAAAAAAAAGGAAAAAGGAAAAATCACTTACTCGTACATGTAGATATCTTTTCCGGGCGAAAGTTTTTCGTCGCAGAGAAAACAATATTCGAGAAACCCACAGCCGAAATCACTAAACTCAGATTTAGGGTTCGGCAGGGGTGCTTTTATCGTGCCTCCTTTGCTAATAACTTGTGTGATTTTATTTCTGGCGAGATCCCCGTGATTTTCGAGCACGACGCTCAGTCCGACCATCGTGTGGGTTAATTTTTCACGGCGGCGGAGGGCGGCGAGGAGAGATAAATTTGGAGTGATGAAAGGAAAAGGAAAATCTAAATACAGTAAAATAGGGAGAGGGCAGAGAACGTGGAGTGCTTGTTACTTGGCACGTGTACCGTTTGTTAGTTTTGAATCTTTTGATTGCGCATTTCAATTTTTTCATTTATATTTTTATATTTAAATACAGTAAATTTATTGTTGTATTTTGTCGTTTAGTTCTGAATCGAGTTTCTTACTGGCCCAAATTCACTTTACTGCAAGCACTTTGATCTTTTGGGAATGGAAAATAAAGGATTTGACATGGCCCAATTAATAAATACGTAAAATTAAAGACGGGCAACCCGGGCAGGCAATAGGCATCGCCTCAACCTTTAAAGTGTTCCTCTTTTCCTTTTCTTTTGATGCAAAGTATTCGCAACTCCTAATGCTTTCGCTTTTTTTTTCACGTCATGAGCATAAATTCATAATCCATAGTTTTTCTTAAATTGAATTGAAGCGAGCTGCAATAAATTAAACTGAATTGAACTAAAAATAAGTTCAAAAGAACAAGATCTAAACATTTTTTTTTTAATTTCACTTAGACACTTATCATAATGATTAACTTGTGTTATGCTCATTCGTAGTTGACTTGCTTATTTAACTGGAGAAAGTAAGTTAGATGTTCAATTGTGTAAGAATTAGGAATTCCTTTCCAACTCACAAATTTGTTTTTGTTTACTACTGCAGGCTGCAGCTTAAAAAACTAGTTGGGCTTCGTACAGCATAGGGCGATCCAATCATTTTGAGTGGACCAATATTGAAAAGTCAAGCCCACTTAACCACACGAGAGCCTAATTAATGCATCAGTGTTCGGCCCAGAATAATTAAAAAGTCGCTCTTTTTTTCCTTCAGAAATTTCACAAAATCTCATCTTCTTTTTTCATCGCAGGCGCCATTCAATATGATCAATGCTGGTGATTTGTATAGATTTTAAGGTATCGTCTTTATCAATTTCTTCCTCACATTTTCTTCTTTTTCTTACACTCAATGTTTTGTGCAGTGAAATTCGATTTTTACAGTGCGCGAGGGTTTGATTTTTAGCTGCTTTATTCTCACATTCCCATGTTTCAATTTGAGCAAATAAATAATCCTGAAGATCATTTGTATCAGTAAAAACAACTTCATTTTAGTTATTAGCAGAAAAATGTGTGTTTTTTAAAATAAATTGTGTTTTTTTAAAAGCTAGATTTCTAATTTTCATATTTCTATGAATTTCACAGACAGTCGGGTTCACTAATATGTGTAATGTTTTAAGGTCTTGCAGTAACGCAGTTGTTGATTTCTTAGTCGAAATCTCGAACATATATTCATCTGTATCCATTGTATGACACGCAGATGCCGCATAGGTATGTTATGTTCTCGATTTTTATGTAGAGTAAACCGTTCACAAAGTCAATGTTACAACCAGATCATATACGACTGTTCTATTCGTATCATATGTGTTTCATGAAGATAGCTAAGAATCGTTCGTAGTTTGGTAACTGTTTTGTGTACTTTTTGCAAATTGTGTTTAAGATTATAGTAATATTCTTGCCCCTCTGGTGAAGCTTGTTCTGATAAGCAATCACACGATAGCCTATGACAATGAGCATACCCCTTACATTGTCATTGTATGTGTAAAGTCAACCAAAGTTATATGTCTTATATCATATATTCATATTTGTACCAAACCAGTACACATTACGCACACGAGAGTATGCTTCATTTTTTCTTACTTATATCCACGCTTCTTATATGCCTATACTCCTTCTACTTGTTTTTTTTTTAAATCAAATTATAACTACTCCATTCTCACATTTCAGTAATAAATCTTCGTGCACGCTGTCATACTCTTCACCAACCAACTCGTTCGCCCGCAAAGACTCATATTCCCAATTCATTCTCCATATCACTGTCAAAATAGACAACACACATGCCAACTGGGATGCCAAAAGCCCGTAGCAGAGGCCCGAAAACCCAAATCCTCCCCAGAAAGCCAAACCCACCGCCACCGGCATTCCCACCACGTAAAACGAGCAGAAATTTATCCATGCCCCAATTCCGGGATGTGCGCTCCCCCTGAGGACCCCGCAACACGTCGTCTGCGGACAGTTGGCGAGCTCGCAAAGCCCGATAACAGGTAAAATGGCCACTGTCAACTCAATAACCTTATCATCCTCCGTGAAGACCTGGGCCCATGCCTCTCTTCCTAATGTAGTCAGCAGAATCCCAAATGCTGATGTGGCAAATGCAACTGCTATGGCTACTGTGGTCGCCAAATGGGCCTTGTGGGGCCTTCCGGCTCCTAACTCATTCCCCACTCTAGTCGAGACTGAAGCGCTGATTGCTGAAGGCAATGTGTACATGAGAGACGTTGTTTGTATCACTATGGCTGACGTTGCTAATGCGACATGTGGTTCGCTGAGGTAACCCGCGAGCAGCGTCATGAATTCGTACCACCACCACTCCAAGCAGACAGCAAGGCAGCTGGGCCCCGCGAGTTGTATTAGCGTTCCCCATTCCTCGCGAAGAGAAGTCATCTCTGAGGGGTATTTATTTGCATTGTTATCGCTGGGAGTGTATTTTATACAGCTCAGAAGATAGAGAAAGACGCAAAAATTGGAAATGAATGAGGAAATCGCGATTCCCTTTATACCGAGATGCTGATGAAAAGTGAAAAAGACGGTGATTGGAAAATGCAAAAAGGTTGCGCTCAAAGTGCACCAAAGCAATGGCCAAGTTGTGCCTTTGCTGCGTATAAAAATACGTAGAGGGTGGAGTATACTGTTGGCGATGAGATCAGGGATTGAATACCGGCAGTAGAGGCTCGCGATATGCACGACTTGGGGTTCCTGGTGGAGATGTAGCAAGATGGGTTCTAGATAGATCCAAAGTATGGCTATGGGTATCGATACAAAAAGTAGCAAGATAATTGTTCTTTGTAGAGTGAGAGATAGTTTGGTGAAGTTCTTGGACCCAAAGGCTTGACTGCAGAGTGGCTCCATGCCCATGGCGAGGCCGTAAAGGACAGAGTAACCGCTGATGTTGGTGAAACCGATGGCCAAGGCGCCTCCGGCTAATTCAGTGCTTCCTAGCCTTCCCATGCATGCGACCGAGATCATGTTTTTGAGGTAATTTGATATGCCCATTATTAATATCGGGAATCCGATGTCTATTATGTTCTTGAGTTCATCCTTCACCTGGGAAGTAATAATTAAAAAACAAAGGAATTGCTTGCATTAGAAAGTTATAATTCCTCTTTTGTGTGGTGTTTATGATTTTGGTGACTTACCTCTGTTATTGTTGGGTTCTTTTTGGTATGCCCTGTTGTCGTCTTTCCGTTTTGCCTCATTTTTGTTTTCTCGTCTCTTGTTTGGTTGTGTGTTGTGTGGTAGATAGATTTTTGTAGAATTTTATGCTCATGAACGTGCATGTTTCTACTTCCCACACTGATGTTGTAGAGTGTGAGTTTGTTTAGAGGACAGTAGTGAGATTTTATAGGGTTTAGAAGTGGTGCATTTCTTTACAATTTTTTATTTATTTAATCTTTTTGATTTAATTTATATTTAAGTTGTAAAAATACAAAAACTAGATGCTTTTTGTTTTATGATTGACCTCTTATAATGTTAATAAGTCCAAACCGTTTTTTTCCTTTTCATTTTGCTAATTTTTTAATGACATTTTATTTTAATTATCTATAACTTACGTAGATAAAAAGGGATAAAAAATCTATTCCACCTATATTTAATTGATTTCCCTTTCTTCAATGGCTGCTGATGGATAATAGTCAAATATTATTTTTCACAATTTTTCTTTATTTTTTTTTTCTCAAGAAATTATTGTTCTTTATGACCAGTTTCTTGGGATGATTATAGATCTACAATTTACCATTTATGCATCACCTTAAAGTTATGAAAATACCGTTTTAACCTGAGATATTTGAAGATGTTTTGATATAGTGAAGAAACATCTCCATCAAGTCTTTGTCAATTTAACCATGGGAATAGATATCTATTTATAGTCGGTTCAGGTGCATGTCCCAGTCTAGCAAGTAATTTCGTCCAAACAAGAGTTTTCAAGTTGACTGTAGCACATACCATGTCCGGTAAAGTTTCTACAATTAGTTATTTTCCGTACTTTGAGTTAGGTTTGATTTAAGAAAACACACTACACACCCACTAAGTTTCTTGCAGTGGAAAAATGCATTTAAGCTTGCTATGTCATTAGAGTTGGTTATTTTTGTAGTTTTATATTTCGCAAGTTATCATATTTAGTTGTCTCTATCATACCATAAATTACAGAACATCATCATCTTTGTGCAACCATGCATGTCCATGAAAGACACTAATCTATGTTAAAAATTTATTGTTAATTACCTAACCTACCTACCCCTGAAGTTTTGCTTTATTACTAAAGAACCCAATTATCTTCAAAATTACAAATACGGGCATATATATCCTGAAGAGGGGCTAATTGTGGTTTTGAAAGTGAACTTTTTTTTATAAGTTTTGTAAAGTTGAATATCTGGGCTGTTTTTTAAATTACTCCTAAAAAGTAGGCTTACCATAATTCCACATACTGATTACTGAGATACATATCCTAAATTCTGTCGCTGAAAGCATCTCATGCGTGCGATTTTCGTTTTTGGTGTGCCGTTAGTAGATTAGCATTATGTGGACTCATCAATGGAAATGATCTCTTTTCCACGATCATTCTGAAACCGTGCATGTGTATGTTTGTTGTACCAAATGAGCCACAAATCAAGCCGTGCATATATAGTTGATTTTGATTGCTATCCCCACTTCTCATAATCTTGCAGGAGAATTGCGTTCCAAGCATCGAACTTTTCTTCCCACCCTTCAATGATGGGCATAGCACACCTTCCACTCTCACCCCCCCAAATGTGGTAAGCTTGTAAGAGTGAAAAACAGATTGATGTCTAAATGGTTACATATCTTTTGCCGTTGCTCTTTTTTTTCCTTCCTTTTTTAAGAAAACAATTAGTTTCATATTCCCAACTTATTAGTGAATTTTTCACATCAATCGTCTCACTTTTAAGCAATGCTTTAAAAAACATTGATCGATAGACGAGCAGCCGATTGGAGTCTGTTTTCAGAGCAGTGACATTTGTGTTGTTGGTAAGCCACTAAAAGGTAAGTTGCAACAAAGTTGACACTAGAGCAAATGCCTGTGTCCACCACAGCCCCACTGCACTTTGTTTGGTGTATTAGCATTGTCAGTCAGAGAAGGTACTCAACAAGTCTTATATACCTTAGCATAATTTGTTTTTTCGTTTATGGGTAGGAGGAGGTCACAAGAGTTATCTACTACTCCTTGCGGTTCATAGTGTCTCGAACCACAAAAATTTTGAACAACACTTATTTTGAACCGGACGGAACAAAGTTTCGCAGCAAACTATGAAAGTAGACTAGAATCAAAAAAATTGACAGAACCTAATTTTTAAAATCTGTCATTGACTCTATTACATTTGAGTAATTCTCAACAAGAACGTTGACAAATGGTTTTAGTGGGAGAATCTCTTAAAAGCTAAATTAGATTGCCCACATTATATGGTCTCATTTCTTATGTCATACAGTACAATACATCCAACTATGGAGGCATATACTTGGAGTCAAAATCAAGAAGATCAAGAAATTGACTGTTGTATGGTCCTTGTTTCCACTACTCTCTCATTGTATCTCTGAATTCTAATTGGTAGTGCTTCTTTTGAGGGTGCACATAGTAGGAGATATAATCTACTGCAAAATAACTTGTAAAAATCAACCCGGAATCGATATTATTTGTAGTTTTGAAGCTTTACTCGGATCTTTGTATAATCGTCCCAAACTTTGGGGGGTTATTTGCAAATATTGGAAATTAACATGTGATTTGGTGAGGTGGGGTTGGAGGAGTTTTGGGTGTAAGGTGACATGAATGACAATGTCCTAATTTTTCACCACCTTCCTTGCCACCTTGGTGGCTCTTAAGCTAGCAAAACAAATGTTGACAGAGACAAGATGAAGTGGTAATGAGTTCATTTTTTGGGGAAACATTTAGGTTTTCTATTTGGGATTTGAGACTAGTTTTGTTTCAAATTAGCTCAAATGAGCTTTCATATTTAGCAAAACATATTGTTTATTATTATAGGTTGAGAGAAGTGATACCAAAATCATGTGAGGTGGTTACCAATCAAGTCCATGAAGAGTCAAAGATTCCATCAAAATCAGCATTAAAATATCTCTACATATTTAGCAATAATCATATCTTCCAATGTTACCAATGTTGATTTTCAAGAAGATCGACTTTAGTGGTTGAGTGTTAGGCAAAATCTTCAATCCATTTGATTTTGAAAAAAAAAATAGGATAGTCAAAAACCTAATCTTAAACCATGTTAGAATTTTGAGGGGGGTTTTAGAAAGATTGACTCATAGTCGTCAATTGAGTAGAAGAGTAAGAAGGGTTTTTAAAACAAAGGTAGCTCTGATATTATGTTAGAATTTTTAGGGTGTCGATATGGTAATTCTTGAAGAGAGGGGTACGTCATTATAAGATATAGATTCGTGTGTCGAATGACACCCCTAAAGAGTTCTTATTCCACACGACTATTTATAATGTCGTGTGTGACTCTTCAAGTAGATACATAACCTTTCAATATCTAGATACATAACCTTTCGGTTTCTAGATACATATCATATTATTCTAAGAACATCCATTCAAGTTTACAACATTTATAATTTCAACAGCATTGCCCTAGTCCGTCCGAAGCATGTTATCTTGATGCTATGGTCTCGGAGCAAGAAGACAAGCCTGATCGATCACCTACAACCTTTGTTAATTGTTATAAGTTAACTTTAAGCTTGACTATTTCCCATATGAAGAAGTAAGACTAAAAGACCAATCTTCATTGATCTCTTCACTTTTCTTCTTCTTGTGCATTCATTCAATAAATTTCAGAAGAGCTGAGATTGGGTCCGACCCGAAAATTTTGGACCTAATATTTTAGGGTCCAATCCAGCCCAATCTGTACCGGTCCAAATGGCCTACTAATATTTTTAAATAAATAATTAAATAATTATTAAAAATAATATTATTTATATCCTAATATAAATTAATTATTAAACTTATTAAAAATATAAAATAAAATTTAATGTTATTAAATATAATTAAATTTGTAAAAAATACTAAAAATAATTATTATACAGAGTACTAGTTAAAATTAGTGATAAAATTAATATTAAATTAATACACAAATATGTTTAAAAAATAAAAAAATAAAATAAAAAAAAGTAGATCATCTAGCCAAAATCGAGCTTGCCCCGTTCGAGCCGAGCCAAAAAAAGCCTAAATTGTTTTGCGCCATGAATTTTCTAACCCATCCAGGCCCATTGATTAGGCCAGGCCCGGGTTATGCCATAAATTAGTAATTCTTGTGTCTAAAGATAAATTGACATTTTTTTGTCACACAAAGTTGACACACCTAACAAAAATTAATAAATTTAAAAATACTTTATTTATTTTATTTTATACAATTACAATGTGTTTTAAACTTTATTCACAATCATTTTACCTTTTAACTTAAAAATATATATTTATCTTTTAACTTTTTTTCAATATGTAAGATTTTTTTTCCGTGTTCAGTTCAGTTGATTTTGTGCACAATTCTGGCAGCACACTTCAACTTATGTTCATAGAGTTTAGGTTAGGTAGCCTATTAATACAAGTTTCTTTCAAAATCACATTTACTGTAAAATGCAGTATTATTTTGTACTTAGTTTCAATTTATTTTATTTTAGTTCAGTTTAAAATTTATAATTCTTCAATTTAACTCAATTAATTTCTTTTCACAATAAATTAAATAAAATAAATAAAAAAATAATTTGAATCTATAATTTAAGGTATACAATTTAATTAATGTTAGAATATTATTAAAAATAAAATAAAATATTATTACATTTATAAATATTATTATATTTTAAATAAAAAAATAATAATTTAGTACATCTCAATTCAATTCTTTTCGGTGCAAAAGAACAACTGCTAAATCTATTTATCATAGTGTTCTCTCAGGCTTCATCCTAACTTTTAAATAAGACAATTAATAAATATAAAAATAACAAAATCAATTGTCATTTAATGAACTTGTTAGTTGTTAGTACACGTTTCGTATACACTATTACTATTTACTACTACTATAATCATACTTTTTCACCGTGTCGTTGAGAAAAAGTACTGTGGAATATTAATCTGACATGTGAAATCAAATTAGATTCAATTAGTATTATCAAACTTGTGAAAATACATGAATAATAAGACAAAATTGTTAGCTCATATCATCAGATATCTATCCATCAAGATTTAACACAAATTCAATTCAGTCACTCTCACGTCAAAATGATTTGTCGGAAGATTCCTTTGAGCTTCGGCCAGTGGCGGCGGGCCGTTTCATCCGTCGCTACTCCGCCGGTCCTCGCCGCAGCTGTCCCTCGAAGCACCGGGGTTGAAGTGGGTTTTCTACCTCGAGCTCAAGCTAACATTTTTAGTGAACCCAGAACCTTGTTTTCCTTGAGGAATGCTGTAAGTCTCTCTTATTTCATTTTTTTATATTATTTATTAGGAGCATTTGTATAGGAATAATTAAATTAAAGCTTGTAATTGAGCCATTAATACTTTCGAAGAACTTGATTTCTTGTCCATTGTGCAAAGATACAGTGTGTTGTGTGTTGTGTTGTGTTTCTCTTACTTCACTTTCTCTAGTTCAAAATATAAAAACAGGACCACCGAAATATCAAATTCATTTCCAGGGTGTTTTAATGTTGTTTTTGTTCAAGATGTGGACTTTTTTTCCCTCTTTTTTCGATGTGTCGATAAATTTCGGTGGGTGCTTAAACTTATAGGTTCCTTCATATGTTTCTTCTCTATTGTTTTCAGTTCAGCACTTCTTTTGGGATAAAAGGGTGTAACTTTACAACTCGAGCGATAGCCGATCTTCCGATTGATGGGGTAGTTGATGTCCCTTTGGCCCAGACCGGTGAAGGTATTGCGGAATGCGAACTTCTGAAATGGTTTGTGCACGAGGTGGGTGTATTCGTGCAAAGTGCAATCTTTCTTCTTGCGAATCTTTTTGGTATTCTTAGCTCATTCGTATCTATTGTGAGCTGTAATCGATGTTTTTTTAATTGTGGTTTTTTCTGATAAATGTATTATCATGATTCTTTCGATTTCATGTTAGAAATAAAATGTTGTTTCTTTGTGGCAGGGAGACTTAGTTGAAGAGTTTCAACCACTCTGTGAGGTACAAAGTGACAAAGCAACCATAGAGATTACGAGTCGATATAAAGGGAAAGTCTTGAAGTTTCTCCATGTTCCCGGCAATAATGTGAAGGTAAGAGTAGGAAATAACTAAGTAAATATGAGTGACTTCGTCGATGTAAATGGAATATCTTGACGTTTCTCAATGATTTACATTTTGTGTGTGATCAGGTATGGGATGAAAATTTAGTGGTTAACATCTAGAAATAATCATATATTGTTGAAGGAATGTTGTTGTATTATTCACTTTAGTTGCATTATCACAAAAGAATGCGCCTTCTTATTTAGCTCTAATGATTTACTAACATTATTTAGGTCGGAGAAACCCTCTTAAAGATGATAGTTGACGAGAATGCTTTCTCCAATCAATGTTTTGAAGCTCATGAGGTTATAAAGGAACCACAGGTTTCCAGTGTAAGTGAGTTAGATGTTGTTGATATAGGGCTCAAAAGAGCGAATATTGGCGGAGTCCTTTGCACGCCAGCTGTTCGTAGTTTTGCGAAACAGTTAGGCGTAAATATTGAAGATGTGCATGGGACCGGAAAAGAGGGAAGGGTGTTGAAAGAGGATGTGTTGAATTGTGCCGCAAGTGAAGGCATTCTGAAGGAAAGCTCGGCATCTTTTCCCGATGATCAGTATCTTAAAGGAGAGAAAGAAGTCGCAGATATTCCCTCAACGTATGAGTGTGAGCACGAAGATAGAACCATCTCTCTAAGGTATATATATAAGCACGCAAAGTATTCTTGAGGTAAAAAGAATCCTTCTGTTTTCATAACTACAAACACCTCCCCTAATGAGGGTATATTTTGAAAAATAAAAACAAATTCAAGTGGGTATTTTTGTATTTGTGATTCTGAAAGTTCTTTATATTTAATTTTACACTTCATATTCTGGGTTAGCTTAAAGCTTGATTTATACTCTCTCGTGTGCTTTTAAATTTTTTAGGGGATTTCAGCGTGCAATGGTTAAATCTATGACGTTAGCTGCAAAAATTCCTCATTTTCATTATGTGGACGAGATTAATTGCGACCCACTCGTTGAGCTGAAAGCATCTTTCCAAAACGAGAATTCAGATCCAGATGTCAAGCATACATTCCTTCCCGTGCTGATAAAATCACTTTCAGTGGCACTTGGAAAATATCCTCTGCTAAATAGTTGCTTCAATGAGGATTTGCAAGAGGTGACCCTCAAAGGTATATAGTATATAAACACGGGATATATTGATAGTTTTTTGTTTCGTTAACATTTTCCTTTGCTTGTGGATATGATATAAGGGTCCCACAACATCGGGATTGCAATGGCTACCCCACATGGTCTGGTAGTACCCAACATAAAGCAGGTTCAATGTCTCTCCATCTTGGAGGTCAGCTTTTAATTGTTAAAATAGTTGACATTTTGTTTTTTTACAATGATAAAGTCTTGATATTTATCATTCTTTAGATTACGAAGGAGCTTTCACGACTGCAACGATTGGCTCTGGCTAACAAGCTTACTTCGGACGATATATCTCGTGGAACAATTACTTTAAGCAATATTGGCGCAATTGGTGGGAAATTCGGTTCTCCTCTTATCAATGTGCCCGAAGCCTCGATTATTGCAATGGGAAGAATCCAGAAAGTTCCTCAATTTGACGAGGATGGGAATGTGTACCCCGCGTCAATCATGACCGTAAGCAACTAGTGAAAACTCTCAAAGACTTCGCTACATGCATTTTTACCTCAAACTAAGTTACCGTAAGAAAAACAAAAGTCGGGCAACTTTGAAAATGACAAAAACCACCCTTGACGAGACGAGCTGACAAAAATTGTAGCCACCATCAATTATAAATTTTGAAGTTTGCTGTTTTGTGAAATATTATTTGATGTGGTATGTACTTGCATATTTTTCTCAGATTAATATCGGAGCAGATCATAGAGTTCTGGATGGAGCAACTGTTGCTAAGTTCTGCAACGAGTGGAAGCTACTTATAGAAAAACCAGAACTCCTGATGCTGCAGATGAGATAAATTGCACTGCAGGGAAAACCGGAGAATCTGCATCAATAGAACCCGACTAATAATGCCTCAGAGGTTTCACAAAAAACGGTGACCAGTTCCTTGAATTTCATCGAAACTTTCTGACATACGAAAACATACTAATCAAAATGTAGTCTGGTCTTAATGTGTAACTCAGTAACTCCACTGTATGGAATGTATACTATATATTAAAGTAAATCATTTTTACTGCTTAAAACATTTTTTTAATATTTATTTATAAGTTGTTATGCATTTATTTGTAATTTGTTTTATAATTTGTTTAATAATAAAGGACAATTTGAATAAAGGATAATAATTATTGTTGGTTTATAATTCAATAATTTAGTTTATCTTAATTATAATTTAGGGTATGTATAATAAAATTATTATTTTTTGTTTTAAATTATCAAATTATCAAATTAAAAAACAAAAAGGTAATAACATTCATTAACTGAAATATATAAAGGCAAAATTACACTCAATCTTCAACATTCATGAACTGGATGTTCAATCACGTTCAAATTATTATATTTTTATAAAGGTAATATAGTAATACAACTTTTAAAACTGTATCTTTTATTATAATTATTTAAATTATAATACTTTAATAAATAAATAACATGAAAATTCTTTTCCTGGATTTTATGAAATTTAGATGGTAAATTAAAAAACTAAAAGTTACATTATCTTAAATACTTCTAATAATAATTAGTTAGTTGGTGTAAATAAGTGTATTTTTTTTTACGTGATTAACTGGATTATTTTTTATGTGGCTTTTTTTATTATCTCATAAATATGTTTTTGTAACTTATTTTTATAGTTTTTATAGAAAATATAATTGAAATTACTTTGCCGATTATGAGTTGACAAATCAGCAATCAAATATATGGAAGAATGATATCTAATCAGATAAAAGATTTTTTCACTATGTATAATTTTTTATTTAATCTGTATATTTTTTTATTTGTTTGTATACGTATATTTTTGTTTTATATAAGTAATTAATATTGATTGTATATAAAGGTTTTATCAATGAAAATAAATACGCATAATATTTTTGCATCTTTATATGTAAATATATTTGTCATCATATTTTGTTCATCATTTTTATTTTACGGTATTGATATGGAGAACTGTAATCAAAATTATGTCTTTCCAATTTTTTATATTTATTTTTTAATAATTTGTTTTTTTTGTAGAAGAATATATTTTTTATCCTCTTTTGTTTTTTTTCTTTTTTAGTTTTTTTTTCTTTTTTATAATTTTTATATCAAAATTATTTGTTTTGCACATATTTTTAATATTTATTTAAAAATAATTCGTTCCGATTTAAATATTATTTTTTTATTTTGTATGAAATATATAATATATTTCTTACTATTTTTGTTTATATGTTTTTGTATATATACAGTATAATTTTTACTCACCATTTTAGTTTATATGTTTTTTTATATATATCATTTTAGTTTATATGTTTTTTTATATATATAATTTTTACTAAAACTATTTGATATGCAATTCCCATTTAATTAACACATTTAAAATCTTCACATATTTATTATTTTTATACATGCATAAAATTATGTGATGTTATAATTATGTGATGTTATTTATGCAGGGTTGAATTTGCAGAGAATAAAATTTATGCAGGAGGGTTGAACTTAGTCACTGTATGAGAGTTTATACTACTAATAAACATTTAATTTTACACCTTAACGCAATAAAATTAATGGTGTTTATACATTAGTATTATTTATTTTATTAGTTTATTTTTTTTCTTTTTGATTTATTTATTAAATATAAATATAAATAACACACAAAATATATACAAACAAATTATTGATAAAAGAGAAATTGTAAAGTTTAGTTAGAATTAAATAACCTAGTTTATCTTAATTATTAATAAGAACATTTTAATTAATATTATTTTAATTTTATTAAATTATACAACGGTTATTCATTATTATTAATTATATGAGGCATACAATTATTAATATATTTATTATTTTTGTGTTATATTCTTATTATTATTATTATTATTATTAATATTTTAATTGTTCTACATAATAATTATTATTATTTTAATTGTTCTACATATATTTATTATTTTTATGCTCCATTTACATATTTATTATTTTTATACTACATGCATAAAATTTGTGATGTTATAATTATGTGATATAAATAACACACAAAATATATAAAAACAAATTATTGATGGAGAAATTTTAAAGTTTAGTTAGAATTAAATAATCTAATTTATCTTAATTATTAATAAAAACACTTTAATTAATATTATTTTAATTTTATTAAATTATACAATGAATTATTAATAAGAAAACTTTAATTAATATTATTTTAATTTTATTAAATTATACAACGGTTATTCATTATTATTAATTATAATGGTTATTCATTATTATTAATTATATGAGGCATACAATTATTAATAAAAAAAACAAAAAGAAATAAACATTAAAATTAAATTGTAACTGAAAATTTATGTAGTATAAGTTCAAATAATATAAACTATTCTATTTCTTTCTTAAAAGGTTCTAAATCAAATTGAATGTTGACATGTTTCGCATTTTTTTTATTTTTATAATCTCTTACAAAAAAAAATTATTAGGCATACAATTATTAATAAAAAAACAAAAAGAAATAAACATTAAAATTAAATTGTAACTGAAAATTTATGGAGTATAAGTTCAAATAATATAAACTATTTGTTATGAATATTATTATTAGTGAATGACTAGTTTACCCTTTCTTGGTGAACAAGACAGAAACCCTACTTTGTATCCTATATAAAGGAGTCTCCTCATATCAATGAATGAAGAATTCATAACAATTCTATTCTCCTCTCTTATTGTCTCTCTTTCTACTATATTATTCTCTCTCAATTCTCTTGAGTTTATAACACGTTATCAGCACGAAAGCTCAACGGCGTTCTTCATCGAAGTTCTACCTATCCAAGATCCGAACTCAAAGGCAAGAATTTTTATTTTTATTTATATTTATTAATAATTATAAATATATCTACTTCTCCTCTCTTCTTCTTAAATTCATATGTTCCCGAAGAACATTACAATCCGATATTCCTGAAGTAATATCATATGTTCGGAAGAACATTATAATCTGATATTCCTAAAGTAATATTATATGTTCCCGAAGAACATTATAATTAATCTGATATTCAAGTAATATCATATGTTCCCGAAAAAAAATTATAATCTGATATTCTTGAAGTAATATCAAATTAATAATGTTTAATAAATTAATTAAAGTTTTTAATGTTCCTGAAGAACATTGTGGTATGATATTCCCGAAGAAATATCAAAACTAAACGTTCCTGAAGAACATTGTGATATGAAGAACATGATATGATATTCCCGAAAAAATATCAAAATTAAATGTTCCTGAAGAACATCGTGCGAGTCTTTCGTGGTCAATTCATGTATGTGCGAAGTCGACCCATGAATCAATTGATGTATTTCGTGAATTCCAAAGTGGGTGAAACTTTAGGAAAAGTTAATCCAAACCTTGTTGAATAGTCCGATGGTTAATTATTTGGTTATTTGCTTGAATATGTATAGCCACATGAGTTTAAATCCCCATGAAAATTTGATATTCCTGAAGTATTATCAAATCTATTATTCTTAATAAATCAATTAAATTGAATGTTCTGAAGAACATATACTTCGATTTAAATATTATATTGATTATTTTGGAAGAACATCATGATTTGATATTATTCGATAAATATCAAATTAAATTGCTCCTGTAGTAGCAATGAATTTGGAAATATAAAATTAAATTGCTCCCATAAGTTTTAAATGTTTCTGAAGAATATTATGGTATGATATTCAATAATAAATATCAAAACTAAAATTTAAATGTTCTTGGAGAACACCATGATATGATATTCCTGCAGAAATATCAAAACAAATTGTTTCTGGACAATTAAAATTTAAATATTTTTATTAATTGCTCCCGAAGAAGCAAAGTTCAAAACACTAAATGTTTTTTAGTAAAGTTATATCTCATGATACTCATAGTGAAACGCCAAATTCGATTGTTCTCGTTGAAACAATGATAATATATGAATTATCCCTGAAGGATATATTTTAAAACTCGAGAACAAATGTATCTTATTATGTGGGTACTCATGGAATATCGAAAAAGTCGATTCCAATTAAATGTAATTTCTGAGAAAATTATATATGAGATATATTTTGATCCCCGAAGGATCATTGATAAAGATAATGTATCCAAGATATCGTATCCACGAAAGATCATTGATAAAAATCTCATTGTAAGAGCATGTGCACATGATAATAGAAAATCATGGGATTGCGGAACATCCAAATTAAATAATTTGGGAAAATGATTAAGGATTTGGTTGATATATTGAATTGTCATCAACATGGAAAAATAGATAGTCACCAACGACATATTTACCTCAAGAGTTACTCTAGAAAATTTGGATCCAAAACTCATATCTATAATAGTGTGTCAGCAGCACTCAAGAAAATAGAAATGAGCAATTGAGACTGAGCATTACTCGCTGGATAAAAATATTATCCTAGAAGGATATACGTGGGTGTTCGTATGAAAACGAATAATAATGTGGTGAGATATAAAAGCGAGATTAGTTGCTCAAGAGTTTTTCGCAGAAACTCGATGTTAATCAAATATTTTGAAAGATGACATTAAGTTCCGCTACTTAATATTTATGGCAGCAACAACGATAGATATATGCATCGAATGTATCATTTGACCATGTAGAGGTCATTAGAAAGATACATACATGAAATCCTGGATGGATTTTAAGATTTCTGAAATGAAAGGAAATGAAAATCAGAACATGTATAGTATGATATTACATATGTCATTATGGAAAAAAATTGATATTGAGACAAGGTCCCGAAGACCAGTGATTGGTCCCGAAGACCATTGATTGCACTCTTTTTCCCTCTACTAAGTTTTTCCCACGGGGTTTTCTTAGTTAAAGGTTTTTAACGAGACAATCACCACAGTATAAATTTGAATGTCATGTACTCTTTTCCTCGAGTATTTTTTCCTATAGGGTTTTATAACGAGGTTTTTAACGAGGCATGCACATCACTCAATAATAATTGAGATATTGAACATGAAGTTCAAATGATTGTGAATTGAAGTTCACATTATTAATCATTTGTCAAGAAATGTATATTGAACACTAGACGCATTTAAAATACTCCTGAAGAGTTACCGGCCGGTTATTGCAATTGCGAATGCTCTAGTCAATATAGATGTCTGGTAAAGGCATGTCCCTGAAGGACGAAAAATATACAATAATACAAATGAATGTGAAACTCGAAAATTCGAAGGTTGTGTCTTGAAGACCAAAATTTATATAACTAAGTTTTTCCTATATGGTTTTATTAGTTACAGGTTTTAATGAGACTGATTGATCACAAAGTCAAAGATCTTCGGTGATTACAATCAGGGGGAGCAAGCTGTACTCTTTTTCCTTCGCTCAGGTTTTGTCTCACTGGGTTTTCCTGACAAGGTTTTAACGAGGCAGCAATCCTGTAAATAGTCATTCAAGGGGGAGTGTTATGAATATTATTATTAGTGAATGACTAGTTTACCCTTTCTTGGTGAACAAGACAGAAACCCTACTTTGTATCCTATATAAAGGAGTCTCCTCATATCAATGAATGAAGAATTCATAACAATTCTATTCTCCTCTCATATTGTCTCTCTTTCTACTATATTATTCTCTCTCAATTCTCTTGAGTTTATAACACTATTCTATTTCTTTCTTAAAAGGTTCTAAATAAAATTGAATGTTGTCAAGGGTTGTTATCTCAGTTGGTTGAGCACTTGAATTGAGGACTTGAGGTCCTGGATTCGAATCCCATTACAATTGTCCTAGAAAAAAAAATAATAAATGTTTCGCATTTTTTTTATTTTTATAATCTCTTACAAAAAAAAAAAAATAATAAAAATTATCAACTGCATTTAACTGCTTAATTTCCTTCACACTTATATAGTTATATATAAATTAACTTCCCTAAAGGAAACTCCTATTAACTTCCCTAAAAGAAACTCCAAATCATCTAAACAATGGCTTCCCGAGTCCAACTACTCATAACATTCTTCGTGTGTTTTACTCCACCAGCAAAGCCAGGTAAAAATATTTTTACATTCTCAAACAAATACATCCATTTTTTAAATTTTAATTTTTTTTTTGCTCTTGAAGATAGTGAACCAATCCCTGTTTTCGCATTCAATTGGATGGAAGACAGAGACACTTTCAAGGCGGGCGATGTCGCCACCATCAAAGTCATCGTTCTCGGAAACTTCGATGCTGCAAAGCACAAGTTCCCTTTTAACCCAAATATCACAGTCAACGATAAGATGGGAAACAGCAGTTTCATAACCGGAGTCTCTTTCGATTTCGACGGCCCAGTCGAGAACTGGAAGATAATATTCAACCCGATAACGGTCGGATTATTTCATCTGCTCATCGAAGACGAACATTTCCGTGTTTTAGATCCGACTCTGCACTTCAGAGTGAGTCCAGGTGGAATGTATCCGGCAGCCGGAATATTGTCGTGGGCGGACGGAGTAAAGGAGTTTGTAGCCGGAACGAGGGCCGAGATATGGATCCTTCCGAAAGACGCATTCGGAAATAACGTCTCGTCTGACAGCGTGGGTCCCACGCTTCATAATTACAAGTTGTTTGCTTCGACCTCAAATGGCTCTTCGGTAAATTTGCTCAATATAACTCAGAGAGGATGGAATGGAAAAGGCTATCTAATCATCGAGTTTATCGCATCGACCGCCGGAAATCTTCGACTTCACGCGGAAGTCGAAAACCAAACGCTGCACGAATCCCCGTTTCGATTCTCGGTGATTCCGGGTACTCTCGATGTGCGTAGCTGTATGGCGAGATTAAGCGTCGAAACAAAATATTTTCAGTTGTTTTCCGAGATGGAAGGCTCCATACATCAACGAGATCGATACGGAAACTCTGTTTCGGAGTTGTACGAGTTTGACATTGAAGTTGTTGAGGTTGGAACAAACTTATCTGTCCCAGTGGCTGATCTTGTCTTGAAAGATATCGGCAACGGCATCCAGTCGTTTTCGTTCAGCTTGTACGAGCCCGGAAATTTCTCGCTCGTAATATCTGATAAGAAGAAAAATGCTCTCATATCCAACGTGCCGTATGATTTTACAGTATATATAGGTGTGCATTTTTTCCAATATTTCAAATCTTTTGTAGAATGATTGTGAATTAAATTATTTGTGTGATTTGCAAATAGGTTATTGTGATGGAGCGAACAGCATAGTAAACGGGTCGGGTCTAAATGATTCCGTTGCTGGTGAAAATGCGAGATTTTCTGTTTTCTTAAAGGATGCTTATTTATATCCTTCGCCGGTTGAGTTAGAAAGGCTTCAAGTTCGAATCGTGCAGGAATCCGATTCGTCGGTTATATATCCTATCATACATTCAAGGAAGACTGGAAATGGTATTGCGAAATACATTGGGGGTATTTTTGTAATTAACATATCATATCAATTGAAGCATGGATCTCTTCAACAGGTAGATTTGAATCAGGAAGAGTGAATTATGGGGTGATTGATCCTATGGAAATCGCTTCTGCTCCGGTTGTTGACCCAAAGAGGAATGTGAGTTGTTTTTCTTTTTCTTTTTTATTTATCATGCAATACAAATTACAGGCGTGCTGATCGAAGCTAGTTCTTAGTGCAGGCTACTGTGAACCGAAGTCACAAGGCTAGTGACTTTGATGTCAATTATATACCCGAAAAGAGTGGTGTTTACGAGATCCGAGTTTTTTGTGGAAATATTCCGTTGAATGGTGATAATCCCTTTAAAAAGAACGTAACCCCAGGTATCTAGTATTTACTGTTTTCAAAATTTCAGTGTAACCTGATGCGTAATCTGAACTATTTCTGATGATCGTGTTTTCCTCGGATGCAGGAGTTGTCAATGTATCACTCTCAGGGGTCGTAAGATACAAAAATAAAGTTTCAAAGCTCGTTAAAAATGAAATAGTTGTTCAACTCATGGATTCTTATTATAATCCAGTGCTATCACAGGAATCGAAGTTGAAATTAGAGATTGCCTCGATAAACCGATCAACAACTAAGGCATGGATATTTTCGGACAACAGGGACGGGTCTTATAGTGCTAACTACCTGGTACACGATATCGGGACCTACGAAATATGCGCTTCTTACGGCGGAAAGCGCTTTCAACCCTGTCCCTTTGGTGTCAATGTTTACAATAGTAAGTCTTTTGAAAACTTATGATCAAACTTTTTTTAGTCTTTATTTTTTGTTTCGTTTTTAGTTGACATGGTCTAATGTGAGACGGTCTGACACAAGAGTGCCTCTATAATTTTCTTCTTCTACAGATGAATATTTCCCTAGAGCCTACAATGATACAGTTTCAGTATGGGAGGACGAGTCTATTGCTTTCAACGTCCTAGAAAACGGTTATTTTGCCGGTGGGAATGCGACTATTCTTGAATATTCAAAGGTAACATGAAGTTTTATTTAGTCAATATTTTTTTTGTAAGTAAATGATTTTCTTGAGACCTGACTTCATGCAATCATACTCGGCAGCCAGGTCACGGTTCGCTTCTGCAGTATGGGAACCTCTTTAGGTACACACCATACAGAGGGGTTTATGGGAATGATTCTTTTTCATACAATTTATACGACATAAATGGGAACCTTGCTTCTGGTGCCGTCGATTTACTTATCCTCTGCCGGCCGCCTCAGTTTGTCTCCACTCCAAATAACTTGCAAGCTACAGAAGATGTAGTTAGTCCCACATTTGGGTAAGTTTAGATTAATTACAAAAACCACCCTGAGGTTTAATCTCATTTCCAATTTACAAATATGTCCCCACATTTATATACTTTTCAGTGTTTTCTAAGGGTGCATTTGCAATTTTTGAAAGATAACGGACCTTTTTGTCGATAGACAAAAAATCGGTGATAGCTTCTGTAACTATGCATAATTTAACTTTTTTTGTTGTTGTTATTTATTCAGTGGATTCTCTGGATTTGAGATCACATACTCTGATTTGGCTGAGAACATAAGTGTCACTCTTAGTTCCAGATCCGGGAGTGTGTTGCTATCTCCTACACAAATACAATTTTGGCAGCTGAGATGGGACGAACTTTCAGTCCACAAACGAGTCGGAATGACTAATGAATTAGCTTTGGTAGGCTCTCTTGATGCAATAAACTTTGCCCTTCAGTCGATCCAATACTCCGGGTATGAAATTGGAAGTCGTCTTATTTTACTAAAAAGTTCATTTTTTTTTTATGATAACAGTTCTCTATATTTAGCACTGGTGTTATGTTCATCATGTAAATCCTGATGATCTATCTTGTTTGGTTTCTTTTATGATAGAAATGAGAATTTCTACGGCATTGACACAATCCGAGTATCCACCATAAACAAAAACGGAAAGAATGATATAGACGTACCTATTTACGTGGAGCCCATCAACGATCCCCCTGTCATCAATATTCCATCTTTCGTCATCATAGATGATATGAGAGATGGGATACTCATCTTTGGCAAACAAACAAACAAACTCGACTTCATTGCAGATCCAGATCTTTTGAATTTTCCAGGTAATAGTAAAAACGGTCCAAAGCCTGAACTAGGATTAAAGTGCAAAAGATTTACACAGTAAGAGTTAATTTTCTTATAAATAGTATTACTGCAATACATAAAAAGTTACAGCACATATTCATCTCATATTTTCAAGCCAAACTAAAAAACTTATCTTTCAGGTAACAGATCTCGTTTCTTGGTAATGCTGTCGATGGAGGTGAGTATTGGGCTTCTGTCGACAAAACTTCCCGCGTATCTCATTGGCTCGACCGAAATAAAAATGAAGACTGGTAACCATTGGCAGCCTCTGCAAACATTTGTTACCATCTCAAAGCATTTTGTGGTGAAAGCAAAAGGCATCAGATTCCGGGGCTCGGTCGATGACTGTAACACTATCTTAGGGCTACTGTCATATCATGTGAGTCTAGTACAGCAAAAATGAAAATTAATTAATAATCAGGATTTTGTGATATGCGGCACGAGCTTTATCAACAGTGTTCTAATTCCTTTTTTCCAGGAAGGTAAACATGGTGCTGTCTTGAGTTTGACAGTAAATGATTTAGGAAACTATGGATGCTACCCGAACTGTGCTGAGATGATGTCAGTTTCCTTGTTTGCTGAGTCCATCGTAAATCTGGTAAAAAATAGACCAATGAGTTCCTTGGCTGCCCATACTTTAGGATCAGCAATCGCAGTCGAGTCTATCGTGGCTTTCTCTCTTGGTTTGGTGCTGCTGTTTTTTATTTGCAAATGTTCTCGTGTTCTTGTCCATGAAAGGAAGAGGAATAAAGCTGCAGAAATCGAGCTATCAAAACATCAAGGTTCCTCCAAAAGTTAGTTATAATTGAAGTCACACAGGTACCCGGAATATCTACAACTCCTAATATGTAGGAATAATTACAAAAACCACCTATGAAGTTATTTCTAATTACTAAAAACTCCCAACTATCTTTCATACCTGAATCCCTGGTTCATCTTTGTAAATAACACTAATTTATGTGCGTCGAACTTTTGCTTTAAGTTTTTCAGTATGATTTATACATGTGAAGCTGAGTTTTGCAGATCACTCCATGTTTCTGTAACTGGTGTGAGTGATCATATCAAGAATATATTTATCTGGCCAATCATGTTGTGCCACCTGTCTCTGTTGAAGGATGAACATTATACAGTATATGCCTAGATCATGCTTGCTACCAGGTCCATGACCTTAAAATTCAAAGCTCATTTCCATTTTTTCAATAAAACAGTCACTCCAGTTTCTTCCTTTTGTGTCCTCAAACTAATAATCTCCATGACAGTGAGCATTTCATGGCTCATAATTGTTGGGGATAATGGCAAACCCCCGAGGTTTAGTCTAATTGCAAAACAATCCCACTCAAAATTTCGATAGTCATTGAGGATTGTATTTACTCAACCCCGAGTCCACATTTGTCAGAAATATAAATTAATTAAAGAATGCAAATAGATGAAAATAAAAGAAATCAACTTTATTTTATTCTTGTGTTTTGATGAGCATGAAACTCGAGCTTTATTTCGCTTCCATCACGGGAATTTAGAATAATACAAGAAAAGAGTGATACATATTCAGACTGAAGCCTCACACACAGTAAACTTACAGTAAAACTACCAAGAGCATGCAATTTAAAACTTCTTCAGAAATTCATAGATGTGCCGGTTGATCTCATCCGGCCTTTCTTGATTGACAAAGTGAGCCGCACCTTCCAGCACCACAACTTCCTCCAACAACGGCACAAACTTCTTGAACCCGCCTTTGTGTATGAAGTCTTTGGTTCCCGGCACGTGATAGGTTATGTCTAGATCCCCTATAAGAAATTTCGCCGGCACTTTCACCTGGGCCCCACACCAGGGCGCGTTCAGTTCATGGTTTCTACAAAATTTAGTTGATTACGGATTCATTGTTTCAATCCAAAGCCATGAAACCATGTTGGGATTTTGAGATTTGTAAACTACAAAAAGCACTTACATGTCAAATGCACGGTAGTAATTCACTCCTCCGGTGAAACCACTCTGTTCGAACTTGCTGACATAGTAGTCCAATTCCTCTTCGGTTAACCACGGTGCCCTACAAGGAGAGTAGTCGAATCCTTTTCCCTTGGGGAAATAAAATGGGCCTGGGGTGCGGAACGAATATATATACTTGAGGACTTCCTTAGTACCAATCTTCTCGAATTCAGCTTCGATATCACCAGGTTCCTGCAACATTCAATATACCCAACGACAGACAGACAGACGACAAAATACGAAATCAAGATTCCATCTTGTTCATTAAACTAAAAATGTAAAAGGAACTGATTCAATCAATCGCCACCTGAAACCTGCAGATATAATGATCATCGCCGTACAGGTTTCTGAACATCTCCACCGGGCCCGGCCCGGGCTTCCAAGGGCTAAAGGGGACGCTCATGTTCACCAAAGCCCTCACCCTATCGGGCCTGTACAAGCACAGGTGCCAAGCCACGTAAGCGCCCCAGTCATGCCCAACAACAAACACCTTGTCTTCATCCGGAGCAATCGCGTCGAGTAGGGAGATGAGATCGCCGACGAGGTGGAACAAGGTGAACTTGGAAGGATCCTCGAGGGGCGCGCCGGTGGTGTCTCCGTAGCCACGCATGTCCGGCGCCGCCGCGCGGTAGCCACGCGCCGCCACGAAAGCCATCTGGTGGCGCCACGAGTACCAGAGCTCGGGGAAGCCGTGGATGAAGAGGACAAGGGGGCCTTGGCCGAGCTCGGCGACGTGCACGTTGAGGCCGTTGATAGGGATCATCTTGTGCTGGATTTCCTCCATGACTTCTGATTATCTTTCAGCAGATCTTTGAGATTATTATCTCAACTCTCAATTAAAGTATTCCTACATAGTTCGGTGTTCGGATATTATTAAAGCACACAAATTTATGCATATAATTTATTAATGCATTTAATTGATGACGAATCTTAGGTGTTTTTTTCATAGCTGCCAAAATTTATTCTGCTGTAAGATTTTGACACTACACCGAGTTGGACTTCTAAGAATTTTTATAGTTTTAATTTTTATTTTTATTTTAAATTTAAGTATACATCGATTTTATTTTTCTTCTAAAAATAAAATAAAATTTCCACAATTCCTTTAACAAAGTCAGTACATAATAGTGTAATACTACTACTATGAGCCGTTTTCTCTCAAATTAATTCTTACACTTTCTTTGCAAATTTAAAAATAAAATAAGTTTTTGTTTCAAATAAATAATTACATTTTTTTTACAAATTATAAAAAAAGTATGAGTATGTGACTATTAATTTATAACGAAAAGTGTATATATTATCACAATCAATAGTCACATTTTTTTAAAAAAATTATGAAAAAAGTATGAGTATATATAACTATTAATTTGGAAAGAAAAGAGTATATATTATCACGAGGAACAAAGAAGTAAGTGAGCATTTCACTAACTCAATATCTAAAAAAATATATATTATGATATTGAAAAGTATTAAAAAAAAAATTTATTTATATATATGGATGCAGTAATGTTTACAACGAATAAAAAAACTATGCTACCTCGGTTTTAACTGTATATGACTATATGCATTATACTTAAATTAAAAAAAAAATGTTTTTTTTTATCGAAAAGTAAAAGATAAAAATTTATTTTTAAGTTAAAAGGTAAAATAGTTGTGAATAAAATTTAAAAAATTGATAGAAAAAATAGAGTTAAAATAGTATTTTAAAGTGAAAAAATAAAATAATTATTTCTTTTTTTAAAATTGTGCATACGAAAAAAAAGTGTGAATTAAATAATTAGGAAGATAGTATATTATTATTATTGTCTCCATCCTAATTAATTATGAACACTTTTTTTAATATCACAATTAATTATGTACCACAATTATAAAATTTAATTTTTCATTATAAAATTTAATTTTTCTTACCTTTTTTTAATTACTTTTTAAATTTTACACACAATTAATTAATTTTTAATTTAAAAATAAAATGTTACCCCTTATTATTTTAGTGAATCTTTATTTACTATTATTAAAAAGTCAAATTCATTAAATCCACATAAATAAATCGCTTTAAAATTAAATACAACAAATAAAAAATATAATTATAATTCAAATTTTCGTTTACATAATAAATCTGTATAATCAAAATCTTCCACATAAATTTGCGCCAAGTGATAGATACTCAAATCACACAACTCATGAATCGTGATGCTAAATTATTTAGCCAAATTTCTATTAGGAAAATAAAGTGTAGTTACTGTTGACACATTAACACTAGGGTGGGCGTTTGGTCCCAAGATCCCGATCTCGTCCCGATCCCGTTTTTAAATGGACGGGACAAGACGGGATTGAAATATAAAAAGTGTTAATCTCGTCCCGTCCTGATTCCGGATTAAAATAATAGAATGGGACCGAGATTAGTTAAATAAATCCCGAAACATCCCGTCTCGTCCCGTTATATATTTATATATATTAAAAATATATATTTTTAATTATTTATAATATATTATTGTATTTAATTATACATAATTTGTAAAAAATAAAATTTACTACTATACTAAAATTTAAACAAAATCAAACAACTTATAATTTTTATAAAAAGATAATAATAAGTTTTATAATACGTAATTAAATTAAGTGTGTAAAATTGTTTTTAATAGTATATAATATTTTTTTTATTGAAATTAATTAAATTAAACGGGATTCCGTTTCGATCCCGATTTCGTCCCGATTTTTTTAGGGATCCCGAACTCACGGGGTCAATTTTTAAAAAGTGTGATCCCGTCCCGGTCCCGTCCCGATTAAAAAATTTATGAGACGAGACCGAGATCAAGTAAATCCCGTCCCATCCCGGCCCATGCCCACCCCTAATTAACACTGAACAAAGTAAATAAGCATTGACGATATTTGACTTGGGCAAAACTGAAGTCAATAATCATGGCGTCACACACACGTTACCCTGCCGACTTTAATTGGACCAAAACTTACTCCATCATAATTAAAATAAAAAATTAGTACTCCAGTATTTTTGTAATCCGCGATTCCGCATTAATCTCCATTGACGTCGTTGACCATTGACCACTGACCAGTGTGATCAGATTTTGTTTGTAACCTTCTGAAATCCCGAATCTACCCTCCTTCAATCCGTCACCAAATCCACCTTTCCCGCAGACCCCATATCCGTCATTTCACACAATCCCGCGTCTTTCATCTGCTTCACTTGGACCCTATTCTTGACTTGCTCTGTTTTTCTTTTTTTTCTCAATAAATTTCAGAAATTTATATAATCCGCAACGACCCTTTTCGTCTTCCCATATTCTTGATTCTTCTCCTTCTTCCTCTTCTCACATGGCGGATTCGGGTAACCACAATCTCCGTATCGATTCCGAGCCTGGAACAGAGTATGCCCTCAGCGGCAAAATAATGCTCACCGCCATCGTCGTCCTCTTCGCCGTCGTCGTTTTCCTCGCCGGCCTCCACATCTACGCCAGGTGGTACGCCGTCCGCCTCCAGATCGAGCGCCGCCGCACCCACCGCCGCGTCAGTCGGAGCCAGATCGTCACGTACATCGACAGTCGGCTCCCCGCCGGCCCGCCCGACCGCGGCCTCGGCCGGGAGGTCCTGAGCTCCCTCCCGGTGTTTCTCCACGCGGCGCCCGAGCCGGACCAGCCGCCGCCGGAGTGCGCCGTGTGCATATCGGAGTTCGAGGAGGGGGAGATTGGGCGCGTGCTGCCCAAGTGCGGCCACTCCTTCCACATCGAGTGTATAGACATGTGGTTTCGCTCTCACTCCACCTGCCCCCTCTGCCGCTCGCCGGTCGAGCAGGTTGTGCGCCGCCCGGCTGAACCGGGCTCGAGCTCCGGTGCTGCCGACTTGTTGGCGGCGAGGAAGGGGCTGGTGGGGGTGAGAATAGAGGTGCCGGCGAGGAGTGTCCAGCCGGAGAACGATTCGGTTCAGGGATCGCCGGCGAGCCGGATTGTGTCGAGAATACTGAGCATGGGGAGGCGATCGCCCGCTTCGACGCCGTCCGGGACCGGCGAAATCGACCTGGAGAGTGGGCCTAGTTAGTCGAACCGGGTTCGGATTGGACTCCGAATTGAGCTATGCGAAAGAGGAAGGGACGTTGAAATTTCGCGGAAAACGACATCGTTTAGGAAATATCTTCGGAGCGCCAAAAGTCCAAGTGGCGGTTTTCTAGGACATGGGATAAGGATGACTACCCCGCACTTTGTGTTTTGTAGAAATAGAAAAAAAAAAAAAAAAATGGATGAATGCGTAATTTACTACTGTATTTTAGTAAATTAGTTAATTACTACAAATGCACAAATTTAGTTTATTTACATATTTAGTCAAAATTAGTTGACTACTACCCGTATTGAGTAGAGTTGGATAAAAATACCATTTAAAATGGGCTTGATCTCGAGTTAACTAATTTTGAATTCAAGCTTAAAAAGATTTTCGAATTGAATTCACTCTGTTTATGTACTTAGTATTTGTTTGTTGGGATTGAATAAAGATTTTTAAGCCTTGAAACACATAGCATATATAGGTAGGTTGATTTCAACCTATTTGGAGATGTTAGGTGGCGGAGATAAAGATGCACTACTATTCCTTGATAAATACAATCAATTAAGGTTAATTAATTATGTCGAACAATGACTCGAATCGAAAATCCAAAAGATCACAAAATCGTTGCAATTCAGCTGGCGCTGAAGGGTTTCGGCGGGCCAAAAGAGCACAAAATCGTTGCAATTCAGCTGGCGCTGAAGGGTTTCGACGGGCGCTGAAAGTGTGAAAACTAGTACGATGCGGAATGAGCACAAATCAACGGGCGCTGATTGAAAACAGCAGGCGTTGTTTTCAAATAGCGGTCGCGGATGGAGAACAGCGAGCGCTGTTTGTGTCGGGATTTTTTCTATGGGATTTTTTATTCGCGTAAGATTTTATGTGCGTGAGTTTATTTAATTAAGAAATTAAAATTATATAAAATATAATTTTATTCTTTAGAGTTATAAATTAAGAACAAAATTTATTTCTAATTCTAATTCTTTCTAATTTGGTAGATATGCTACACCTATAAATTGGAATTCTTGGTAGATTATAGGGTGATTTATTGTAAGCTTCAACGATAGAGTGGAGTTTCTTTTTTCTCGTGGTTTTGGGTTTCCAGAATTTCAGGTAAATTTGTGTGTTTCGTTTATGTTTTTTATTGAGAGTCTTTTCTCTTGTTTTGGGTTTCCAGAATCCAGGTAAATTTGTGTGTGTTTCGTTTATGTTTTGTATTGAGAGTCTTTTCTCTTGTTTTGGGTTTCCAGAATCCAGGTAAATTTGTGTGTTTCGTTTATATTTTTTATTGAAAGTCGTGAAGAATTTAGTTTCAATATCGCAACAAAAAACATTATAAAAATTATAAAAAGCATAACAAATTATCTAACTTTAATTATTATTAAATAATTAGTATGTGAATTGTCATGTGTCCAAAGAGTAGTTCTTAAAGAGTCGGTGTTTAATAATAATCTTATTTGCATTTGTAGAGGGCCGTTAGAAATAAAAAGAATATTTATTATTTTCCATTCCCGTTAAAAGAGTATCGTACTATCTAGGATACTAGTATCAATATCGATCGATTCTCTCTATTGTTGTGATTTGATCCTGCACCATTAGGACATGAACGCTAGCCTAACATGAGGATTTTCGGCACAATCTCTACGTTCGTCTTACTCTGGCTTCACTCGCCGGTGTGTAATAGCTAGAGAAAATATACTGTATGTATATATGGTCGGTAAGCGTAGATCATTCTCTCTCGTATATAATTGTGTTAGAAACCGTATAATCTAATAAAGTAGAAATATAGTCCACCCTGTTATTTTATGATATATTGGAAAAATAAGAAATATAGAAACAAGAAATCATCCTCATTAATTAATTCTTGTTTACAAATCAATATATATATATATATATATATATATATTATTACTCGTTCCATCGACCAAATAAATGAATTATAATATCGAACATCTCTCTAGACCTTGACAAAGCCACCGACGTAGGGGAACCCGGACGTCTTGACCCACGCATCATCAGCGAACAACACCTGCGGAGTAAAAGTCTGAGCCGTGTTCGGCGTAATCTTCTGCATGCCCTTCCACGTCACCCTCTTATCCATCTTGGACCCGGCCCCACGGTTTTGATACTCCCCATAATACAACGTGTCCAACCCAAAGCTCCCCATCCACGGGGCCCACCCTTCCGGCGCAATAAACCCGTCGATGTTCGACTGCATGATGATGGTCCTCGAGTACTCCTTCCACGGCCGCCCCAGGTACGCCGCCAGCGCCGGCTTCACCGCCAGGAACGCCGGCTCCGCCACCACGTCGCAGTTCTGGATCACCGTCACCCCCACGCTCCTCTTGTCCTTCCTCCCCTGCGCAGTCACCATGCACGCCTGGTTGTCGAGCGGCTTCCGGACGACGAGGCGAGAGTTCTGGAACACGGCCACCGCGTCGCCGAAGATGAAGTCGATCGTCCCCGAGACGAGGCAGTCGCGGTAGAAGTGGCGGTACGCGTGTGCGTATAGGGTGTCTTGGTACCCGTCCATGTGGACGTTGTAGAAGATCGCCTTATCGCCGGAGACGCGGACGGCCACCGCCTGGTGCTTCGCGGGCCCCGCCGTGTTCTCGATCCCGATATCACGAGCGATGAACCCTTCGCCGTTCACGGCTGCATGCATGTATGACAATATATTCGACTCAATAATATATATGTAATAAATAAGGTTTGCATGCATGCAATGCATGGATTAAATGTTATTCTTAGGGTTTGCATAATTAGTTGAGACATATCGATCAGATAATCAGGGTTTGCATGCATGCATGATGCATGGATTTAATGTTATTTTTACGGTTGCACTATTTTTTGACTGTTTGATCAAAAAATAAGACAGTAAAAATATATTTTAAAGTGAAAAAACGCAATAAAATTTTTTAGAGTTTGAATGATTAGTTGAGACAGAGATAATAGATCAGAATTTGGATAACTCACCGAGGACGCAAGTGTGGAAGGTCTGGACTCCGTCGGCGAAGTTCTTGTTTCCGACGATCCTCGTCTTCAACGGCCCATCTCCGATCAACATCACGTTGTTGACTTTCCTCGGGATGGTGACAGTCTCCTTGTACACTCCGGCCTTCACGTAGATCACGAACGTCTCGTTCGTCTTCTTGGGAAGCGTGTTGAGGGCATCGGTGATGGTCCCGAAATCCCCGCTCCCGTCCTTCGACACAGTCACGTTCGGCTTCAAAGAAGCCGCTCCGGCCACCATCAGCTTCCTCGCATGGGAGCTAACAAAAGACGGGAACTCAATCCCGAGGAGGCGTCGGCTGCTCGTGGTGGTGAAGCTGCCGATGTCCAACTGCCCGAGGATGTCGGAAAAGTCGGTTACCATGGCGAGCCCGTTGCTGAGGAGTTCGCCGGAGGCTTTGAGTAATTCCTTCATCTTCTCTCCCGTTTCTCCCGTGGTGTTGTCGAAGGCGTCGAGGCAGGCCTCGTGGTAGGCGATGGAGGCGCTCAGCCACGTCCGGACGTCCTCGGCGTATTCGCCCATCTTGGCCGGGTTGAAGTCCCCGACCGCCGCGAACGAGCGCTCGAGGTCCTCGACGGAGGCGTCGAGGGTCTCGTCGCAGACGCGGAGGGCGCCCTTTGTCAGCTCGTCGGCGGCGGCCGCCTTGAAGGCGGCCGAGCTCTTGACGGCGTCGCGGATGTTCTTGACGGTCGACTCGAAGGCCGTCCGGATGAGAGCTTTCGGGTCGGTGCTGTTGGAGCCGGCGAGGCTCTGCTTGCAGGTGGCCTTGTAGTCGGTCGGAGAGCAGATGGCGTCCACGGCCTTCGTGGAGGTGGTCACGGAGGGGGCGGCGCCGGAGGGGGCGGCGGCGGCGGCGGGGTCGTTCTTGTTGGCGGTGACGGCGACGGCGACGACCATGGCGACGAGGAGGATGGCGGCCAGGCTGCCGACGGCGAGCTTCTTGGTGGAATCCCCCATTTTTTTTTATTATTATTATTTATTTGGTTGATATAGAGCTCGTGAGGGGATTCTCTGAGGTTTTTATTTTTATTGTTGTTTATTGGAATCCCCCTTTGAACTCTGGTGGAGAGGATGAGTATTGTGGAGATTGAGGGGAGGTTATATATAGGTGATTAAGATGAATAACGACCTTATGTTTTTTTTTATGGTTGTGATTAAGTGTAGGGTAAATGTGTGTATGTGTGGTGATCCAAATATTTTTACGTGGTAAAATTAAGTGTACTAGTTTGGAGTCAAAATTGATCGAGGTTTGGGTGATTCGGGGTGAAATTGTACACTTGTGAAGTTTGTTGGGGTCGATTTCATATATATGGATATGGAAACATATAGTAGTGTAAAATATCGAAAAGTTATGTGCCAATGTACAATAAGAAAAAGTGGAGGCAATGTTATAAATTCTGAAAGACATGGGTCAACGGTCAACCGCCGAACTTCGGATTGATTGATCCAACTATACGGTTTATCCTTGATTATTGTGAAATTCCTAACTTGTTGTAGTTGCTACATAAAACAGGAATTTGAAACCAATACGAGAGAAGAAGTGGAGAGCAAAACGAGCCAAACGTGAGAGTGCTATAAAGAGGCAAAGAAAAGCCCATCTGAAGTCCCGACTGGCTCGAGCAAAAACCCAACTCGGACGAGCTTAAATAAGAATATCAGCACGCTTCAGCCCGGCAATGAAGAAAACATTAGCTTTTGTTGAACGGACGAGAATTTTGTGTTCAGGGGTATATATTTTCGTTATTTTGAAAGTCATGTGATATTAGAATGTTATAAATATGATACACTCACATAGAGAGCGAAGCCAGATAAATCGAATTGCAGAGATATTAATTTCGATGCATATATTATCACATTTTAATAGAGAATAAACACAAACAAAACAAATTTAAAGTATTTTTTAATTAAAAATGCACATAAAAAAATGCACATAGAATTCGTTACATGTCATCTCATACAAAAATAGGCAAGTGAAAAAAGTGATCAATTCCACGCCATGCAAAAAATCATTTCACATTTTTTAAATTTTGGCCGAAGCCCACTTTACGGGTCTAAAGTGACCAAATGTGCACTATTTTTTTAAAATAAAAAGGAAAGACGAGAAATTCTTATTTATTCGGTCGGAGACTCCTCGATCGGGTATAATGTAAAAGACACATGTGAGAGAAAGTTAACATATCTCACTCCATGACAAACCTCATAATATTTCAATAAAAATTTACTCTACCGAGGTTCAAACTCCGCGTGGCCGATGAATTACACTCACATCACCACAAGTCTTACCACTCGGTTATGTCCCTAAGCTAAGAGCACCAAATGTGCACTATTGAAAATGCTCTTAGAACATTTATTTTTTTGGATCGAAACGACTTAACTAAATTGAATCCAACTAAATTTAATAGAGCTGAAATGAATTGAAGTTAACTAATTTTTTTTTATAAAAACAATAATTATTTTTTAAATTGTTAATTTTTTTTTTAAATATTAATAATATTCTAGTATTAATTAGATTCTATACATGAAAATAATTGATTTAAATTATTATTTATTTTATTTTGAAATAAATTTAATAATATTTTTAATTTTTTATATTATCATTAAAATTATAATAAAATTATATTATATTTCTTCTATTTCAATATATTTGACATACTTTTCTTTTTTTAGTATCTCACAATAATTGACACATAAAAAAAAACAATAAAAAAACAATGATTCTAATTTTTTTATTTTAAAATACAATTTTATTTTTCTTTATCAACCTACAAACCACGACCATGTAGAGTGCGAGTAAACTCCTACTCTTACGGGTTTAAACATTTTAAACTTTACTCAAAAATAATTTACTTTTCACTTTAAAATCTACTTTCACCCTTTATTTTTTAATTAAAAAATAAAAAATTAATATTTTTCTTTAATAAAATATAAAATCTATTTTGATATGGAGGGAATATACTTTATTTATCCCAAGATAGATGTCATATGTTTTTTTTGTAAATTACAAAAAAGATATGATATCTATCTTTGAGAGAACTAGACAAATTAAGGCAATTTATACAAGACAAATAGTATATTGCACTCGTATATATTCCTAAATTTAATCTCATCGATTGATGATTTCTACAAAATTATTCTCCATTTACTTATTCCATAATGACAAAACTTAGTACACTGATGAAATGATATATAACATCCTAATTATTCTCAATTACTATATTTTTACAAAAAAACAAAAATGAAAAAGAACATATAATTAAATTAAATGATTGATGTAAAGTAAATAAACGAATAAATACAATACTGGATATTTGTGGTCCAACACGAGAAAATCCATGTGCTCAAAACCGTGTCCGTGTGTACAAATAGATTATAATCAGGTAAAAAGGTTGAAATTAAGAATTAAATTACCTTTTCCCTTAGTTAAAATATTCTGATTTTGTCAAGTAAGTTTATTATTCTTCAAAGCACAATGAAGTTTTTTATGTGGAGAACACTTCTATTTATATCATCAGTGCATGAATTCATTCACAGCTCTTAAAACATACTTCCTCCGTCCGCAGCAAATGTCATGTGATGAGCACGAAAATTATTTAAAATACATGTTATTGACTATTTGATAAAAAAATTAAAAGTAAAATATATTTTTAAATTAATATAGTAAAGAATTGAGATTATTAATTGTTTAAAAAAAGTAAGTGTAATGTTTTTTTAAATGAAAAAATAAAAATAATTATTTATTTAAATGAAGTATGATTATTAATATATACTCCCTTCTTCCCTTAAAACAGTGCACAGTTCCTTTGTAATTTACAAAGGAACTGTGCACTGTTTTAAGGGATAGAGTAGTATATAAGATAATTAATAAGAGATTGAGAAAATATATTTTAGAGACTAAATTTCATACAACACGATGTGGGATACAAACAATATAATCGATTTGATCGGTTTTAGAGTATGGCTTCGATTTTGTGATCAACGAGAATCGAGATTTTAATACGTCTCGTGACCGAATAGTGGTTTCCGAGTTAAGAAAACATGTGCAATATACATAGGAGAGTATGCATTTCAATTTTCATGTCTAAAACCATATGTATTCTTCACAGCCATCCCATAAAAATTAAACTTTCCATTTTTAGCAATATATTCTCTTTGAAAAACATACTAAATTTACACAATTTAAATGTGTTATACAGCTCTAAAGTTGTTGAATGTGATGCCAAAACATAAGAGTGATGCTTCACAATGCCACCACATATATAAATAGGGAGAGAGCTAGAGACCTCAATCGAAACTCAACCTCATTTCGATCCACATGGCGAATCAAGCAAAGCTCGAGAAGATCGCCAAGGAGGGGTTTTCCGTCATAGACCAATTCTACAACCAGAACAGGATGCAAGAAAGTCAAGTCCACGAGTACACTGTCCCAAAGTCGTACCCGATTTTCTGGGCATGGAGATGCTTCGCAGCTCCAAAAACCATGGACAGCAATCAGGCCGCAAAGAGATTCGGAGGGGTCGTGATTGCCGAAGGGCGAAGGAAAACCCGCAAATGAATCGAGCTTGAAGCCCGGTTTTAGTGCCTTAATAATATTATAGGTGGTGTGTGGTTTTTAAATTTGAATATTTGAAGGACTCTTATGAGGCTCTTTTGTGATGAATAATAGTAACTTGCTTCACTCTGTTGAGTGCAATAATAATATTCTTTGAAGTCGAAAATCGATATGTTTTACGTGTTCTTGTGCTGTTGATTCGACCCGTTTCGATTATGTGGCAAACAAGCAAAAAAAAAAAGGAGGGAGAAAAATCAGAGTGCCATGAAAAAGCATGCACCTAAAAATAGTAGAAATCAACACAATCCATGTTTTGTGATGAGCTAAATTATTTCTCCCTCTCTCAAAAAGAAAGGCTAATCCCCCTGAGAATGCAAAGAGAGCTCTTACCCCTTTTTTAGCAACAAATAACAATATCAGGGTAAGAGCCAAAAACAAAAAACAACAATAAGGGCCAGGTGGTTGAAAAGATGACTAGCCGAAAATCGAACACAATCGCAGTCCTCATTTTGTGTTCGACTCTAATCTCGATTGTCGCTGGTCATCGGAGGAGCCTGGCTGCACATGCCAAAGTATTCAACGTCCTTCATTTCGGCGCCAAGCCCGGAAAACCGCAAGAAAGCACCCTGGTCAATTACTCGATTCAACTCTAATCCTTTTTTTTTTTTTTTTCTTTCTTTCTTTCTTTCTATACATTGTTAGCAAAGGTATGATTTTTTTTTAATAGGCTTTTATGCATACATGGGAAGCCGCGTGTAATCACGTCGGAAACGCGGCCCGGATGGTGGTCCCGGCTGGGATTTACCAGCTGGGGCAGGTGGTTTTCCGGGGCCCATGCAAGAGCCGGACCCCGGTGGAAATTATCCTCCGCGGGACGGTGCAGGCTGTGAACGACATCTCGGCTTACCCCGAGCAGGGCTGGATTCAGTTCGAGGAGATCGACGGCCTCGTTTTGACGGGCGGGGGCACCATCGACGGGCAGGGCCAGAACATGTGGCCTTACAACGACTGCAAGACAAACCCTTCTTGCACTCATCTGCCCGCGGTCAGTTTCAATTCAGGGGAATCCTGTTTTTTTTTTTTTTATATTTCTGTTCTGTTTTTTAACCGACTTTCGCAGACGATATACATGATCAAAGTGCGGAACGCGAAGATCAAGTCGATAAAGATAGTCAACAGCATGGGGTTCAACATGCACATCACACAGTGCTATTTCGTGAGGCTACACGGCATTATAATCGAGGCGCCAGACGAGTCGCCGAACACGGACGGGCTGCACATAAGTAAGTCGAACACGATTAAGCTCTCGAGGAGTTTGATCCGGACGGGGGACGATTGTGTCTCGGTCGGTCAAGGGTCAACTAACGTCACGGTCAACCAGTTGACTTGTGGGCCCGGGCACGGGATCAGCGTTGGGAGTCTCGGGAAGGTGGCGAACGAAATGGACGTTCGCGGGCTTATAGTCAAGAACTCGACTTTAATAGGGACGACGAACGGGCTGAGGATCAAGACTTGGCCCGACTCCGGCCCGAGCGAGGCTTCCGGAATGCTGTTCGAGGATATCGTCATGCGGAACGTGAAGAACCCGATCGTCATCAACCAAAACTACGGGTCAAAGTCAACCAAGGTTGTTTTTTTTTTTTTTTTTTGGCGATAATTAATTAAATTGGTTAATTTCGTTTAATTTCTGCAGCCGTCGATGGTGAAGATCAAAGACATCGTTTTCAGGAACATAAGAGGGACGACGATATCGCCTATCGCTGTCAGCCTGAAATGCAGCTCGTCAGTGCCGTGTCAGAACGTGCAGCTCCAGGATATCAATCTGCGCCACGTAGGCAACGAGAGGGTGATGTCGACGTGTAGCAACGTGAGAGTCGGGTATTTTGGACAACAGAATCCACCACCTTGCTGAGGGCGATCTTATCATCATTATTTGTTGTTACATTTTTTTTACATTTAACAAGTAGTAACAACTTTCAGGCCAAATCCCCTTCTTTGACTCTGGTCGATTTCTCGGGCCGAACCCCCGATTTTTGTATCGTTTTGCTGATTGCGAAAACGCATCGACTATCCGTAATGAAAGAAAAAAAGGCATTGTCCTTTTACTTCCTAAGATTGATACTGATCATATTGTTGGATTCTTCTTGAAATTACAAGTGAATTCTATTTTTCTCAACATTACTAAAAAATGTTCATCATGATTATTGATTCATGAAGCAACAAAAGGCATTTTTGGTTTCAAAATTTTGTCGTGTTTATTGTGTGCATCCTTATTCATTGTTTTTTTGCTTCACATGAGTTTCCACTTCCCAGATTATATCATCAAATTGTCTTTTTGCCCCCATTCTTTGGCCACTTTCTTAACTATTTTATTTGTGGAGTAGTAGTATTTTTTGGTATGAAAAAATAAATAATGTGAAAATGTTTTATTAAAATCTGGTCAGCAAATATGGTTAACAGTGACTGTGAGTCAGTGACACTTCATTTATTAATAGATTATATGAACAAACATTTTTATAACTTTTTTAATATTTTTTAAAACTTAATTAAAAAAATTATATATTTTATTAATTATTTTTTTTTACGCTTGATTATTTCGTAAAAAATACTAATAATAAAATAATATGTTTTTAATTTTCACTATATAAAAAAGAGATAATTATAGTTTAGTACCTGAACTATAAGCACTTTTGGGTTTTGGTGACTGATCTTTTTTTTTTGGGGTTTGGTACCTGAATTTAGGCGAAATTAGACTTTAGTGGCTGAAGTGGCGGATTCCGGCGACACGTGCCTTTCACGTGCTTCTTTTAATACCAATAATGAGTTCTGGAGGGTATTATGACATTTTCTTACATTATTAATATATACATAATTAAAAATATTTATAAATAATTATTTATAAATAATTAAAAATAATTATAATTAATTATAAAAATAATTATATATAATTAAAAATATTTATAAATAATTATAAAAAATTAAAAATATTAATAAATAAATCAAAAAAATTAAAAATATTTATAAATAATTATAAAAATAATTATAAATAATTAAAAATATTAATAAGTAAATCAAAATAATTATAAATATTTGTAAATAATTATAAAAATAATTAAAATATTTCCAGACACGTCATATTTACGCAATTTGTCACATCTAAACTCTTATTAAACAAGAATTTAACACAAATGAAATAAAATCAGTTCATGAAACCCAACACATTATCAAGAAAACAAAGACAAAAAATCAAGAAAATACACAAAAGGGCAGAAAGTAATTGGGCCAAAATTTTATCCAATCCGGCAGAATGAAACATGTTTTCCCCAGAGAGCCCGACCCTGTGAAGGAACGCATCGGAATCGGAGTTTTTATGCCTAGAAGATTCGGCCCAATCCCAACCATCGCCGGCGAGAGGCGAGAGGTGCCCTTCTCCTTCACCATCGCCGGCGCGAATTCGAAAAGGGGCGAGAGGTGTTCCGAAGCAGAATCCCAAAAGGGGCGAGAGGTGCCCTTCTCCTTCACCATCGCCGGCGCGAATTCGACACGAGCTTCGACCCTATCCTTGGAGACGTCAGCGGCGAGTTTTGGTCGGGCCGAGAAATCAATTAAGGTTTGGGTCGGGCCGTCTAAGGAGACGAAGCCTCCGGGCGTCTCCCCTTTTGCGCTTGTCGAAACCCATTTGAAAATGGTAGGGATCGATCAGGAATTTGATAGAGTATGAATCCATGTTCTTGGTGAAGTCCCTGTTCTTGGTGAATCCATAGATTATGAATCGTAAATTCTGTTCTTGGTTAATACTGTATTTTTTATTTAAGTAGAAAATGAGAAATTAAAGAATAAGAAATACGTATGTATTTTGGACCGTATATAGATATAAATACGTATATTTTGTTTTAAAAATTATTCTGATAAATAATAAGAAGGTTACGCGAGAAAACAATGACTATTATTATTTTATTGATAAATAATAAGAAGGTTACGCGAGAAAACAATGACTATTATTATTTTATTATTTCCACAGTAACTAATTAAATTCCAAGAGAAGTGTTTCTCGAACTCTCACACTCACACCTCACCCGTACCAACTTGGTAACAGATGGGGCCCACTCTACACAAATCTTAATTCCGAAAATTGCAAATTGGTACCACATTTTTGTCTTATTTGTACCATCATCCCTGAGTTGAGTTCTATATAAAACATACATTCCCTATCTCTCTATCTCTTCTTCTTTTTCGTATAAGAAAGAAAGAAAAGGATGTGCGGAGGTTCAATAATTTCCGATGAGCCCATCGTCAAAAGAAAAGGTAAGTTGACCGCGCAGGAGTTTTGGGCTGAGCTCGACACAATATCTCAGCTTTGGGGATTCGATTGCTCGGCAAATGATGGCGAGGCCCGGCCCAAAGAACCTTCCCAAAAGCCCAACAAAGGTTCCTTCTACTTCTGCTTCTAAAATATCTTGTGGTGTACATGTTCTTCATTGTGTATTAACTCGTGTCACTTTCTGACTTTTTCGTGACAACTAAATCTAACAAGAATCATATCACACTTTTCTAAGTGAAATTATTTGTATAAAAAAAACTAGTTTTAGCATTTCAAAACGTTTGAATTTAAAAATACAATATATCGAACCAGTATATCAAAAATTTCCATAAAGAAAGATCAACATGCTGAATTAAATATATCTTACTTTTTTTTTATATTAATGTTTACATATTTCTTTTTTAATTTGTCTTATATCAATAGTAAGGAAATAATTATTGCTACCTTTTCATTTAAAAAGACATATAATTTTTATTTTTTACATTTTTTTAACATACTTTATTAATAAAAAAATACATTTTTAATTTACACTTTTTTTGTTGAAAAGTTAATAACACAATAATTCTTAATTGTTGTGGAACAGAGGAAATCGTACATAATTTTCTTTGTTCACTATTGTGGTGTGCAAAAAAGTATACTGTTACTTTTGTTTCGGAGCAATAATTATAAGTATTTTGTAACCATTCACATATCAGACTATTGACTATTTTCCATTTATTTAATCGAAACATTTACATTTATTTTTGCTTCTTAATTAATAAATGTAGGGACACATGATAAGAGCAACGAGAGGCCCAGAAAAAACATGTACAGAGGCATAAGGCAAAGGCCATGGGGTAAGTGGGCCGCCGAAATTCGTGACCCGAGTAAAGGAGCTCGAGTCTGGCTTGGGACCTTCAACACGGCTGAGCAAGCCGCTCGAGCCTACGACGAAGCCGCCAAACGCATCCGTGGCGACAAAGCTAAGCTCAATTTTCCGCCCACCGATGATGATCTTCAAGCGCCAGCACTACTGCCACCGCAAAAGAAGCTATGTTTCGGCTCCAAGCCATCGGCTGAGCCGAGCCAAGTGATCATGTGCGGTGGGTCCCAACCGACGGAGCCTTTTTACCCGGTGGTGACTAGTGAGATGATCAAGGAAGAGCTGGCAAGCTTGGAGAGTTTCTTGGGATTGGAGCCGCTTGCTTGCTAACAATGGATCGACAAGCTCCGATCGTGATGGATGATGAAGCCATCGGGTCGATTGAGCAAAATCATCTATTTTTTCTAGAGTAATTAAGAGGGGGTTTGAAATTGAACCTTAATTAATTGAAAAAGACATTATTCATGATGTGTGTATTGTAATGCATAATAATGTGACTTTGATCATGATCTTAATTAGAGGTATTGCAATTATATAAACAGATACTATATAGTATCATCATTTCAATATATAGTCGAATATACTATAGTAGTCAATAATTAATTAAAAGGGACATTAAACCCGATAATCAAATATTAATGAAAAATGAGTACCTCGGCCCTAATTAGATGAAATTGGATGTGAACCCTTAAATTAATTCTAGGGTTTCCGAAAATATAATCTGTTTGGATTTTTCCATCACCGGTGATAATACTCGATCGCTTGAGAAGATTACAACAGTAAGGATCGATGAGTACAATCAGGGGACGCGGCGTCGGCGGAGGTGTACGGGAGGTGGTGCAGAGGTTGAAGGAGATAGTAAACCGGCCGGAGCAAGAGATCTACGCTGCTCTCAAAGAATGTAATATGGACCCCGATGACGCCGTCCTTCGACTCTTATCCCAAGGTACTTGAAACCCCTTAAACATTAATTGCTTATTTCTTCAGCTGGTTGTTAAATTAGGTGTTTAAATTATTTTTGCTTGATTTGGATTTGTCTATATTTTGATATGTATGTGAGAATAACTAAACAAAATTTTTGGCATTTGTTTGCTTTGTCTTTTAGTTTTTGGAAGACAAAATTTCTGTTTAATATTTTGTTTTTTCAAATTGTTTAGATCCTTTTCAGGATGTGAAGAGGAAAAGATTAGAGAAGGAGAAGAAGAAAGAAGAAAAAGCTTGTTGCCTTCATTGCATACTTTCACCATAAGTGTTTTTGATTGATGCCATACAAAAAGCTTTTGTAGTGTGATGAAAACAAGTTTTTTTTATACTATGAAACCGGCGAACAAATGTCTTGGTCTTGAATTTGGAGCTTGATTTGTATCTCTAAATATTTTTTACAGATTTTTATTTTTGATTAATCCGATTTTGGAATCTTATGCTTGGGTTTTGTTAACTTTGTGATATGTTATTGTAACAAACAGTGACAAAATGTTCCAGTCTAGACTAACTGCCATTGAGCTCGTCCGCTGAAAGTCTTGGAACTCCTTAATCTCCTCGCGCGAGTTTGTTTATGAACACCTCAAATGTATCAAATCCGAACCCTCGAGCCACCACCTCCTTGTTTCTAACGATTTGGTATTTGATCTCAATAAAGACTTAATTCTGTTGCCTGCTTCTCTTCTCTGGATAAGAGCAACGAAAGGCCCAGAAATACCATGTACAGAGACATAAGGCAAAGGCCATGGGGTAAATGGGCTAAGCTCAAATTTCCGCCCGCTGATGATGACCATCAAGTGCCAGCACCACCGCCACCACTATTTTTCTAGAGATGCGGCATGGTGTGTATGTATGACATTAATATCATATGACAACCTTTTGTTTTATTCATGTTAGAGATTTGATGCTTGTATGGTAATGAAATGAAACAAAATTTATAATATATGCATACTATGACTTTGATCATCATCTTGAAAGGGATTGCAATTGAATAAATCATAGAACGTGTATCATCATTAATTTCCCATCTCAAAGAATTTCCCAATATATTCAATAATTGATTAAAAGGTGCAAAACGCCCATCTAGCGGTAGAGAATTTTAACTTATGTGTCATATTTCAACAAAGTCGATAATTAGTACCGGGTTGAGAATGATAGCCACACTGGGACCGAGACACGGCCCAACTGAAGTAGGAAATTTTCTGCAATGAGCGAAAGCCCCGACGGAGCAACGTTGGGTGGAGAACTTAAGTAGGAAATTTTCCGCAATGAGCGAAAGCCAGCAATGTTTGGTGGAGGTAGAAGACCCACTGGTTGTGAACTTCTTTAAAAAAAAAAACTTTTGGAATTGAACTTGAAATTAAACTGAACTAAAATTAAGTTTAATTGAATTTAATCATAAATTATTAAAATAATAAATAAATAAATATATAAAATAAAAAATTAAATAAATGAAGTGAATTGAACTCAGTGATAACATAATTGATACGAAATATGAGTTCAAAACGAATGTGTAATTATTATTTTTAATAATTTGTTAAAAATCATAGGACAATTTTGTAGTTAACAAAATTTTCAATTCAATTATTTTTAATTAATTAGTTAATTAAATTAATTTTAGAAAATAATTTCAATAAAATATATTACTTTCAAATTTATTTATGATAACTAGAATTTTCTTACTAAATTTAATTAGAACAACAAATAAGTAAAATTTAATAAAAATATTTTTACCAAATTTAAATTATTATATAAGATTCTTATAGTAATATATATAATTAAAAATAATAATTGGTTTTCGCAAAATTTATTAAATAAAATTTTGAAAATTGACTTATATTATTATTGTATAAGACTATTTTTGTTCATCAAAATCTTTAAATTGCCACTAAATTTGAGTTCAAACAATAAATCGCTTTCAATCATTAAACTTAAATTTTAACTCAAATAAATAAAAAAATAAAAAAAATTAAATACAAATATAATATATAAATTATAAACTACATATATTTTGAAAAAGCGTCCCACAAATGTTCAACCTATACATTTCGAAGTTCAAAATGAGCATTCGTATCTCTGATTTTTTTATATCAACGAAAAAGTATTGAAATCTTGAAGTTTCATAATTCAGCTTTTCAACAATTGGAGTGGACACTTCTCTCACTTCTACAATTGAAATCTTAAAATATAAATATTAATTACAAAATTAAAATTAATCAATATAAAGTAATAAATTATACTCCTATAAACTTTAGTAAAAAACACAATTTTAAAAATAATCACTTTCAGAAATATATTTAAAATTTACAATATAATTATAAATTTAAAATTTACACAATACTCACTTTTTGAATATTAAATTAATTAAATTTTAATAATTTATAAATTTAAAATAAATAAAAAATAGATAAATAATATTTGAATAAAAATTTGAATTGAAAGCAAATTTGAGTTACACTATTCACACTCCTCAATTTGAGTTGAAAGCAACAATTGGAAGTGATTTTGGACTAACCAAAATTTGAGTCCCAATTTTGAGTCCAAAATTCACCACCGTTGGAGATGGTGTAATACTACTACTATAGTACTCTACTAACTCAAAGTATAAGGGTTTTGAATTTGAGAGAAAATTTTAATTGGTAAGAAATATAAAACATCTACTCAATTTAACCCCTCTTTTAAAACTACACCCAATCTATACATTTTGTAAAGGAAATGTTTCATTTACCCTCATCTTTTTCAAAACACAACAAAATAATTAATAAAAGAACAAAACAAATAAAAAATGTAAAAAAAGACAAAAAAAATCACCGGTCCCCCCTTCCTTTTCTTCTTCTCCCGTCCGTCCTCCACACCCAAAACAACCGCCGACGAATTTTCGAAATTTCGGCCGCCCAAATGTCGGAAAACGAGCACGAAGATGAGCACAATGTCGAGGAGGAAGCCGTGCACGAAGAGGAGCAACAATGGCCGCTCCAAGCTCCGGTAAGTTTTCGAAAACCAAGGTTTTGAATTTCGATTTTTATCAATATTTTGTTCGATTTTATACGTGAATTGGTAGTCTTTGAGTTTGTATGAGTGTTGTAGTTGATTAGTAATCTAAATTGTGTGTTAAAATGCTCTGAAAATCGCCGGGAAAAATCGCGTTCTTCGGCCCTCGGTCGACCCCCTCGGTCGACCCCTCGGCCGCGGGGAAGAAGATACCGGCCGAGGGCACTTGGTGACCGAGCAAGTGACCGGCCGAGGGCTGCTATCCGGTCACTCAGCCCCTCGGTCACCGAGGGCACTTGGTCACGACCGAGGGTCACCGCCAAGTGCAAAAAATTTTTTTTTTTTTTTAATATATGATAATTGTAATTATGTTTATTTATTTAATTTAATGTATTTTTTGCAGGATGGGTTGGACGCTTTGACGGTATATAAGTATAAAAATCTTTTGGATGAGTATTAAATCATCTAATATCATTTGATTTATATTGAATTAATTTGATTTGTATTTGGAATTATTTAGTTGAGATTTGAATTTATTTTGAATTGATTTGTAGGTGTTAAATCTCGTAATATTCCATCCCATCTCATATATATTTATAATATATTAAAAAAATATTTTAAAAATATTTATAATATATTAAAAAATATTTTAAATTTATTTATAATATATTAATATATTTAATTTAATATAATTTGTAAAAAAAAACTTTTTAATCTTATGATATATTAACCTATTTAATTTAATATAATTTGTAAAAAAAATATTTTATAAATCAAATCAAACAAATATATGATTTTATAAAAATAATTAAATTAAGTATATAAAAAAATATAATTAAATTAAGTATATAATTAAATTAAGTATATAAAAAAATATAATTAAATTAAGTATATAATTAAATGAAGTATATAAAAAAATATAATTAAATTAAATATATAAAAAAATATAATTAAATTAAGTATATACAATTTTTTTTTTTGCACTTGGTGGCTGCACTTGGTGGCGCCACCAAGTGCACTTGGTGGCTGAGAAAAATAAAATTATTTTTAAATTCGGTACTTGGTCGTTGCACTTGGTCAAAGTGGTCAAGTGCACTTGGTGGTGACCAAGTGCATAGGCCACCAAGTGCACCACTAAGTGCCCCACCAAGTGCTTTAGAACATAAATTCATTTTAATTGATTTTAAATCTTTTTTTCAATTGTAAGGTTGTTGTGTTAAATTAAACATCAATTTTATAGTCAAAATAATTCAAAAAACATGATCAAACGTTGAATTAGGTGAATTAATTGATTACGCATTCGGATCGTGAACAAATTGGAAAACATGTTGTTAACATTGTAACAATATTACTAGAAAGTTCAAAAAATTGTCAAACTTCTACGTTTCAACTTAATAGTACTAATTTGGCTTTGTTTTCATGTTGAATCGATGTTTATAGGCTTCAAATGATCTTTAATGTCAACGTAACAACTTAGTTATCGCTCGTTAGTCTCAAATTAATTTTAAAAAAAATAATTCTTAGGCACTTGGTCGTGCACTTGGTGGGGCACTTGGTGGTGCACTTGGTGACCTCTGCATTTGGTCACCATCAAGTGCACTTGGTCAAAGTGACCAAGTGCAACGACCAAATGCCGAATTTAAAAATACTTTTATTTTTCCCAACAACTAAGTGCACTTGGTGGCGCCACCAAGTGCAGCCACCAAGTGCAAAAAAACAAAAAAATTGTATATACCTAATTTAATTATATTTTTTTATATACTTAATTTAATTATATTTTTTTATAAATTTTAATTTAAATATTTTTTATAAAATAATTTTTTTTATAAATTCATATATTTGTTTGATTTGATTTATAAAATAAAATAAATTAGTTTTTTTTTATTGAATTCGATTAGGAAATAAAAAATATGCATCCAAACAAATTTATAAAATAAGCCATTAATATACAAATTTAAAAAAAAAATCAGTTTTTGCACTTGGTCGATAATGACCAAGTGCACTTGGTCGACCAAGTGACCGAGTGACTATCCGGTCACTTGGCCGAGCTCTCGGTCACCGAGGGCCGAGTACTGCTCGGTCACTTGGTCGGTTGACCGAGCAGTACCTAACTAGAATAATTTTAATCAGGGCAGGAATTCTGGTGCAAAATGGCATCATGGGGGGCGTGCTGCTTCAGCATCGTGTTATACTTCTCGTATGTTTGTTTCTTAGCTTCAATAATAATCAATTATTAGATCACTGCAGGCGTACCTAACTAGAATGCTTTTTTTTTTTCTTTTCAGGCCCACCATTGCATGGGAGGTTAACATATATGAAAGAAAAAAGTCCAGGTCCTTATACGAGTTTCGTATCCGGTGTGACAGGATGTGATAGAAGCAGGGGACATCCAGGCCTCGTGTATGTTATGTTTTGTATATGAGTATAATTTCTTTTTATTCTGATTTCTGAAAAGCAGGGGTAAAATATGTTTAGCCCTTTTCCTGGATTTTATGTTGCAGTGATAATGCCACTGTTGGAACTGGAGGTAAAGGATCTGTATCGAGGGGCGCTAATGATAAGTCGCCTGTTTCACGGCGATTTTCTGCGCATCAGCCTGATATGGTCAAAGTCCCTGGGCAGGTGTCCATGGCTGAAAACGTGAGGAGGGGCAAAACAAACAAGAAAGGATCAAATACTCCAAATTCATCTCATCACAGTGTTGACGGGCGCCCCATTGATGATGCTCCCCAAATCCACCAATCGGAAGTTCCATTAATTCCTACCAATGACCAGTGGCATTCCATAGAGAAGATGCCAGCTGCTGAGAATGTTGTTTGTGGTGTCGAAAAGATCGCGGAAGAACAAACAGTGAGCATTCTGTCTAGACTAACTGCTATTGACCTCGTCCGCTGCAAGGCTGTCTGCAAGTCTTGGAACTCCTTAATCTCCTCGCGCGAGTTTGTTTGTGAACACCTCACACGTACCAAATCCGAACCCTCGAGCCACCACCTCCTTGTTTGTAACGATTTCGCATTTGATCTCGATACATATGTACCAGGCCCCTTCAATTGTTGGGTAATTCGCGTCCGAAGTTCCCTCTTGAAAGGCAATACGAACAAGCAAGAACGAAAAATACGGAATAAAAGAGAACACGAGATTTATAGTGGTTCACCCGTTAACGAGGGCTACGTCCACTTTTTGCCGCTGCAATAATTTACTAGAACAATTATAGAACGTAATTACAAGACTCGTAATAGCTATAATCTCAATTCTAGTTCTGGAGGTGTTAACCCTATTATTCACGCACATAGGGTTTAAATAGGGGGGACAAAACTTGGGGGACAAGAAAATTCCGCGCTCCAGCGATCTTGCAAAACGGCGACCGCCGTTTTGCTCTGGCGCCCGCTGGACGAATTCGGCGACCGCCGAATACCTTTTGGCGCCCGTCAAAAGGCCCAAAAACATGCAGTAGCTCAGCCCCGCTTTCTCCCGGTTTCGGCGCCCGCCGAAACCCAAATGGCGCCCGCCGTTTTCAGCCCGCGGTCGCCGATTCTCCTCCGGCGACCGCCGTTTCTTCCTTCTTTGTTTTCTCGTCTTTCTTGGCGTGAATCGGCCTCCACACTCAACAATCTCCCACTTGGAGCTGATTCGCGCCCCCTATCTTCCTTTCCCATTGCAGCGGCGTCCCGGTCCTCATCCCAGAAGACCAACCGAGGTTGAACACAACCTCAACTTCTCGCACGGCACCACCTTAGTAAACATGTCGGCTGAATTCTTACTCCCAAGAATCTTCTCCAACACCAAAACGCCTTCCTCCAAGGCCGATCGAATGAAGTGATATCTCAGCTGGATATGCTTCGTTCGAGCATGGTACACGGGATTCTTCGCCAAGTGAATGGCGCTCTGACTGTCGCAATACAAGACACTCCCCGAGTGGTCTTGTCTCAACTCTAGCAGGAAAGCCTGTAGCCACATCATCTCCTTCGCGGCTTCCGTCACAGCGACGTACTCCGCCTCGCAACTCGACAATGCTACGATCTTCTGCAACCTCGACACCCAGCTAATCGCTGTACCCCCGAAAGTGTACACGTACCCAGTAGTGCTCTTCCTACTATCCACGTCACCTCCGTTATCCGCGTCCACGAACCCAAGCAACCCCAAGTCTGACTTTTGGAACCTCAAAACAAAACCGGAAGTCCCTCTCAAGTATCGAAAGATCCACTTGACGGCTTCCCAGTGTTGCTTCCCCGGATTACTCATGAACCGACTGACAACTCCCACTGCATGGGCAATGTCAGGCCTCGTGCACACCATGGCATACATAAGGCTCCCAATCGCAGAGGCGTAAGGGACCTTATCCATATGCTCCATCTCTTTCTCGCTCGTCGGCGAGTCCTCCTTTGACAAATGGAAGTGACTAGCCAAAGGAGTGCCAACCGGTTTAGCATCCTCCATGTTAAACCTTGCCAGCACCTTCTTCAAGTACTCCTCTTGAGACAACTCAAGACCCTCTTTACTCCTCGTGATTCTCATCCCCAGGATTTGTTTGGCAGCACCCAAATCCTTCATAGAGAACTCCCTCGATAGACTCTTCTTGAGTTTGTCGATCTCCGCCAAACTCGCCCCGACTATCAGCATATCATCTACATAAAGAAGCAATATTATGTAGGTACCTCTTCCAAGGCTCTTGAAATAGCAGCAGTGGTCCGCCTCGCACCGCGTGAACTCGACTCGCTTCATAAACATGTCGAACTTCTTGTACCACTGCCTAGGAGCTTGCTTCAACCCATACAAGCTCTTTTGAAGCTTACACACCAGCTTCTCCTTGCCTCGGACTTCGAACCCCTCCGGTTGCTTCATGTAGATTTCTTCATCTAGATCCCCGTGAAGAAATGCGGTCTTTACATCCATTTGCTGAAGATGTAAATTCTCCTTTGCCACCAAGCTAAGCACCACCCGGATGGTTACCATCTTGACTACCGGAGCGAAGATCTCCGTGTAGTCGATCCCTTCCTTCTGCTGGAATCCTTTCACCACTAATCTCGCCTTGTACCGAACGCTTCCATCGTGTTCTTCCTTTGCCCGGAAGACCCATTTATTGTGCAAGGCCTTCTTTTCCCTCGGAAGCTCGGCTAGTTCCCAAGTCTGATTCGATATCAATGAGCTCATCTCTTCTTTCATGGCAGACTCCCACTTGATCGAATCCCTCGCTTGTATAGCCTCGGTGTAGCTCTCCGGCTCACCCCTATCAGTCAGCAAGATATAGTTAAGGGAAGGTGAAAATTTATGGGGAGGTCTTCTTACCCTTGTCGACCTCCACGGCTTCGGTGTGACTGGATCGATGTTGGGATGAGCATTCTCATCTTGCTCATCCTCGCTGCTCGTGTTTCCCTCCTCGATCTCCTCGGTCTCCACGACCTTCACCGGAACCTCCTCCGTTTCTCCCACGGGATCAACGCCTTCTTCAACAATCTCGTCTTTACCCTTGTACAAGACCGCCTCGTTGAAGATCACATTTCTGCTTCGGATCACCTTATGATTTTCGGCATCCCAAAATCGGTACCCGAACTCCGTGCCGCCATATCCAAGAAAGAAGCACTTCTTGGATTTAGGATCAAGCTTGCTACGAGCAGCTTCGTCGATATGGACATACGCCAGACACCCGAACACCCTCAAGTAGGACAGATTCAGCTTCTTCCCACTCCAGACCTCCTCAGGAATCCGATATTCCAAAGGAACCGACGGTGCTCTGTTGATTAAATGAGCTGCCATGTCGATGGCATATGCCCAAAACATCTTAGGCATCCCCGAGTGTAACCGCATACTCCGGGCCTTCTCATTTAGCGTCCTGTTCATTCGCTCCGCTATTCCGTTCTGCTGTGGGGTCCCCAGAATAGTCTTCACCATCTTGATCCCACTCTCGACACAATATTGTTTGAAGTCGGCGTCAACGTACTCACCACCGTTGTCGGACCTCAAACACTTCACCTTGAGATTTGTTTCATTCTCAACCTCGGCTTTCCATTTCCTGAAAACAGAGAACACGTCACTCTTATTTTTCATGAAGTACACCCATACCTTCCTTGTGGAGTCATCGATGAAGGTAACGTAATAGAGTGATCCTCCGAGTGAGGCGACAGGAGCTGGACCCCAAACATCCGTGTGTACTAGTTCCAGCTTCTCCGCCTTGGGCTCCCTTCCACCTTTGGAAAAACTCACTCGTTTCTGCTTTCCAAGAATGCAGCTCTCGCACACGTGAGACTCAATCGCCTTGAGTTCGGGCAACAGCCCGTTCTTTGCCATGATCTTCATCCCCTTCTCACTCATGTGCCCCAGCCTGCAATGCCATAATTCGGTCTTCTTGGTGTTATCAACAACACCAGCCGAGTCTCTCACGCTCGTCGTCATGTAAAGTGTGCCCGTCTTATGACCTCGAGCTATGGTCATGGCGTTCCTCGAAACTTTCCACGACCCATCTCCAAATGACACCCGGTGACCATCACTATCAAGCTGGCCCACCGAAATTAGGTTCCTCTTCAACCCCGGCACATGTCTGACCTTGGAAATCTTCCAAGTTTGCCCATTTAACATCTTTAGGTTGATATCTCCCATCCCGACTACATCGAGTGGCTCGTCATCTGCAAGAAAAACCTTTCCATAGTCACCCGAGACGTAATTCAGCATTACCTCTCGCTGTGCAGTGGTATGGAAAGAAGCCCCTGAGTCAAGCACCCAGGAATCGATCGGTGAGTCGACCGATAAGAGAAGGACGTCCCCATCATCGTCATCCTCTTGTGTCACCGCATTGGCGGTTCCCTTCTTCTTGTTGTCACTCTTCCCCCGAGAGCGACAATCCCTCTTAAAGTGCCCCGTCTTCCCACAATTCCAACACTCATTATCCTCGGACTTCGAGCTATCTCTTCCACTCCTAGACTTGGATCTCCCTCTGTTCCTGTTAGCATTCCTACCCGAGTTTCTCCCCCGGTTCTCCACACTCAAGGCTGAACTGGAAGGCTTTCCCTTGAAATCCTTTCTCCGGATTTCCTCGGCTAGGATCTTATCTCTAACTTCGGAGAACTGCAGATTCTCCTTCCCCATAGAGTTACTAACAGCTGCCCGCATGGGCTCCCAACTATCCGGCAAAGACGCAAGTAGGATCAAAGCGTAAATTTCATCATCGAAATTCACCCCGACTCCTTTCAATTTATCCAAGATGGAATTCAGCTCGTTGATGTGGTTGGCTGCGTTTGCATTGTCCGACATCTTCAGGTTGAACAACTGCTTCATGAGATACACCTTGTTGTTCGCTGAAGGTTGCTCGTACATGTTTGAAAGGGCAGCCATCAAATCCTTGGTTGTGGTAATTGAGCGCACGTTGAATGACACGTTTGAAGCCAAGGACAAACGTATCAATCCCAACACCTGCCTGTCGAGGCTTTCCCATTCCTCGTCATCCTTGATCTTCTCCGGTCTACCCTTCAAAGGAATTCCGAGTTTCTTCCCGTAAAGGTAGTCCTCGATCTGCATCTTCCAGTGCCCATAGTTATTCCCGTCAAATTTCGTAACCCCGAACGAGGTGGTGGTGTCCGTCATCGCTTTTCCCCGATCGCTAAAACCCTAGCGCTCTGATACCAGTTGTTGGGTAATTCGCGTCCGAAGTTCCCTCTTGAAAGGCAATACGAACAAGCAAGAACGAAAAATACGGAATAAAAGAGAACACGAGATTTATAGTGGTTCACCCGTTAACGAGGGCTACGTCCACTTTTTGCCGCTGCAATAATTTACTAGAACAATTATAGAACGTAATTACAAGACTCGTAATAGCTATAATCTCAATTCTAGTTCTGGAGGTGTTAACCCTATTATTCACGCACATAGGGTTTAAATAGGGGGGACAAAACTTGGGGGACAAGAAAATTCCGCGCTCCAGCGATCTTGCAAAACGGCGACCGCCGTTTTGCTCTGGCGCCCGCTGGACGAATTCGGCGACCGCCGAATACCTTTTGGCGCCCGTCAAAAGGCCCAAAAACATGCAGTAGCTCAGCCCCGCTTTCTCCCGGTTTCGGCGCCCACCGAAACCCAAATGGCGCCCGCCGTTTTCAGCCCGCGGTCGCCGATTCTCCTCCGGCGACCGCCGTTTCTTCCTTCTTTGTTTTCTCGTCTTTCTCGGCGTGAATCGGCCTCCACACTCAACATCAATTCTGTTGCCTGCTTCTCAACTGTGGATATGGTCATCATTGGCTCAGTCAACGGCTTGATCTGTATGGCCGGTAAAACACTGCGTTCCCCTGTGTCAGCTGATGACATCTGGATATTGAACCCTGCCACTGGACTTTCCAGGCAACTCCCTTTACCCTCTAAATCTCGCCTTACCGTTACACATGAAACCGTTTTCTTTGCCTTTTGGTTCGATGAGATTACCGATGGTGGTGTTTACAAGGTGGCAAAACTCGTTTCAAGGCCCGATGGTGTATCTATGCTGGAGGTTTGGGTTTCTAATTCACCTGATTCATGGAGGGAGGTTACTAGTTTGAAATTCCGTTTTTATCCCAGCTTGCGCTTTCTCCGTGATTGTGACGTCCTTATTGAAGGAGTTGGTGCTTATTGGATTGTTGCCGACTATGATGCGGATGTTTGTGTACTATGGCAAGATTTGAATACCTTAGCACTGAAGGTAATTCCACTTTCTGAAGAACTGAAGTATATGCCAAAAAGGCGTGGTTGGGTTGTCAGAGGTATTCCAAACGCCGTCTTGTTTGGTGCAAAATTCAATGGGAATTTTGTTTTGATACAAAATGGCTTCAGTGATGATGGTACTTTTCACGTTTGGACGATGTCGATGGATGGTGATGTATTTAGTGGTTGGAACCAGAGTTACAGGCTTATCTTGGATTTTCCCTTTGAGCGATGCCTGGGGTGGTGTATTAACGAGAAATTAGTACTTGAAAGTCGTCGCAATGTCTTAATCTTGCTCGACATGGTTACTGGAAAGGACAAATATTTAGGAGAAGATGGCGACATGAAGGAAATACTGCTGAATTCTGTTCATGACATTGTGGGCAGCTTGGTGTCGATCGAGGGGTTTCAACGCAACGACCTATATGACCTCGATATCGGTTTCAGTTGGCCTAGGGATTATCCTTATGGTTGGGGTAAGTAGTTTATTTGATTTTGCTGCGTGCATCTATTCTGTTGTTTATGAATAACTTCTGTAGTGTTTTTCTGAGAAAAACTCGGTTTTTGTTTTTTTGCAGGACGGGCTTGTAAAAGGACTTTTTAGTGTAACAAAGACGTCCACGGTGGGAGTACTAGTTAAGCGTTGATTGCTTGCGATCTAACACTAGAACTTAACAAGATTTGATCTGAAGCTCGACACTATTGCAACTACTGTACGTACAAGTCAAACAACAATACAAGAAACTTTACTATAAATTGCATCGATATCCTTCAAGATACTGATAAAACAATTTAATTTGCTTCAAACATTTCCGAGCAAAAAGCCACGATATTAGATTCGTATAATTTTAATTCGAAGATTTGTAGTATAAGTTTAATTCGAATATTCGTATAGCTGACATTACCTACAAACCATATGACAAACTGGAAATGAAATAAAGCGAACTAGCTAATAACACTTCACATCTAATGAGATTCTAAAAGAAGTGTTTTCCGAAACTCTCACACCTCACTCACTCTTGTACCAACTGTTGGAAAATATAGAGATCGAAGAGAGCTTCGATTCGATATCTCATTTGCTCAAATCGGAGTAGAAATGAATGACAAATTAATTTTCAAACTTGTAACAAAATTGTGAATTGAAAGACAATTCTAAAGGGATAATATGTATCCCACATTGGAAAAATATGCAAAATTGAATAAGTGTACAAGGGAGAGTATCCTACTAACACTTTGAATTGGCGTACGAGCCAACATTTTGCATATTCTAATACATTAATAATAGAATATTATTAATTATTTATTTTACAATAATAATAATAATATTCAATATTATTCATTATTGATGGAGGTTACATTTTTTAATTTTAAACATAAGAATTAATTGTGTTTAATCACAATGATGGTGGGTGATGAATGCTTAGACGTTACGGTCAAGACGTCTAGATTCATCAACCCTTCTTGTCCAACTTATCCTATATATTGCAGCTCTTTGTGCATGCAAAAGACACCGAAAATAATCGAGTTTATACAGACACATTCCAGCACATTTTGCTTCTTTTCTTTTGCTTAGCTTTCCTTGGCCTTCCGGTGAATATCTCGGGCAACATCTCGGTTCGACGTGCAACGTAGTTGCGTGAAAACGTTGTATCCTGGGAAACAAACGATCGGTAGAGGTCGAATTTTGTTTTAAGGAGATCGTGTTGAACACGAGCCTCGTTTTCGTTTCTTTTCATGCCATCTCCATAATCCGATCCCTACAGTCTTAAAACAAAAATCTCTACGAGATGGCTGATTTTGTTACTATAGCCTTAAAACAAATCGTTTAAATGGCTGGAAAAAGAAAAATGGACATGAATCCTTCGGGACCTAATGGTGGTGCGCTTCACTAGATGAAATTTTTGGTTAATCGTCACGATAAACCAAAAAAAAAAAAAATTGATTGTTGGTTGACATTGAAATCGTTCAACATATACGTGCAAATAAATAAATATTTCACATGATTGAGAAATGCTTGATGGACAATTCTATAAATTCAAAAGTTGAATAACAAATGATTTAAAACAATATTGGTTTTAAATTTAAGAAAAGTTGTTGTCACAAATAGTGATATATATATTGACAAGAAAAAGTCAATAATTAACAAATTAGATTGAGTAAACATCATTCAAGATGTTGTGATCTAACTTATTGGGAAAAAAAAATGATTTAGTGTGAAATCATTAGAGGTTGATGTAAATACATCTTTGAATAATTAAATAATAAAAATTGCATTTTATGAAAATATTATTATTTAATAAAATTTAATAATGATAATGTCATCATAATTATGATGTGAAAAATAAGTTAATGTAACTTATTATTATCATTAAAATATAATAAATAATAAAATTTATTATATTATTATTGATTGATAATATTGGAATTCATATTAAGAGATGAATATGAGTAATTGTACAAATTTTTATTGTATATAATATAATTTACTTAATGAGAAGTAAATAAAATATTTGAAATTCATAGAGAGATATGAATGGAATATAAATATTTACTTGATGAGAAGTAAATAAATCGATTTAAATACATTCAAATGTGACGAATGTACAATAAAGAGATATTAAGATTTAATATTTAATAAAAGTTTATATTTACTTAATGAGAAGTAAATATGAGACTTTTGATATTCATATTGAAATATGAATTATTTGTACAATTAAATTCAGAAAGACATCCGGAGCTGATAAAATTTGTGTTCTAATTGTATTAATTGTGATATTCGATATGCAATTGGAATAACACAAAGTAATATGCACAATGGTAAGTCTAGACATAAACGTCGCAGACATAATACCATTAGATAACTACTCTCAAATAGAGTTATCTCAATAGATTATGTAAGATCTAAAGACAACATTACGGATCCGTTAACCAAAGGGTTTAACCGAGAGTAGTTATAACATCGTCTAAAGGAATGAGACTAAAAGCCTTAAAGAAAGAGAGCTAAGACGACGGAAAACCTTACCTATATGACTGGAGATCCCAAGAACTAGGTTCAAAAGGACAACCTAACCGTCTAAACTCCGTTATCACTGTCCTGTGGGGGAATTTATTTCCACCAAAAGTCCATTGCCTAGAAGATGTTACAGTGATTGTGTGTGAGGATTAGCAAATGGCTATTAATGATTCAAAAGAGATATTATATATACTCTTTAAGGAAATCACCTATGTAAGAGAGAAGTGGGGCCGCTTCGAAGAGAATAGAGTAAGGCATATTCTTAAACACTCTTACAGAACCAGGCAAATGTTCAAGGCCAAAATGAACATAATCATGAGAACTGAGAGTTGTTAGAAAGAACGTGAGTGGAGTATATTTATCGTTTACACAAATGGTGAATAGTTCAAAGACATCGTGTCTACTATTTAATCAGTAAAGTTGATATGCTTTCACAAGGGAAGGTTCAAAGGGTAACACCTACCTATCCTATGCACGTTTCTAACGTCGAGTTATTTCACCAAAAATCTTTTGGTGTCTGTATAATTTTCATTCATGGGGGGGACTGTTGGAAAATATAGAGATCGAAGAGAGCTTCGATTCGATATCTCATTTGCTCAAATCGGAGTAGAAATGAATGACAAATTAATTTTCAAACTTGTAACAAAATTGTGAATTGAAAGACAATTCTAAAGGGATAATGTGTATCCCACATTGGAAAAATATGCAAAATTGAGTAAGTGTACAAGGGAGAGTATCCTACTAACACTTTGAATTGGCGGAGCCAACATTTTGCATATTCTAATACAATAATAATAGAATATTATTAATTATTTATTTTACAATAATAATAATAATATTCAATATTATTCATTATTGATGGAGGTTACATTTTTGAATTTTAAACGTAAGAATTAATTGTGTTTAATCACAATGATGGTGGGTGATGAATGCTTAGACGTTACGGTCAAGACGTCTAGATTCATCAACCCTTCTTGTCCAACTTATCCTATATATTGCAGCTCTTTGTGGATGCAAAAGACACCGAAAAATAATCGAGTTTATACAGACACATTCAGCACATTTTGCTTCTTTTCTTTTGCTTAGCTTTCCTTGGCCTTCCGGTGAATATCTCGGGCAACATCTCGGTTCGACGTGCAACGTAGTTGCGTGAAAACGTTGTATCCTAGGAAACAAACGATCGGTAGAGGTCGAATTTGTTTTAAGAAGATCGTGTTGAACACGAGCCTCGTTTTCGTTTCTTTTCATGCCATCTCCATAATCCGATCCCTACACCAACTTCGTAAGAGATGGAGCCCGCTCTGCACAAATCTTAATTCCAAAAATTGGAAACCCTCCTAGAGTTGTTACGTGTTATTTGATAAATAAGATAATATATAAGTTATTTAACTATTTCGATTTTTGATAAATAAATTATAATAAATAAGTTATTAAACTGTTTGGATAAAAATTAAATGTTAATTTGTTTGGGCAATTAAATATCTTATATTAATATAATTATTTATATAAAATAGTGTGGACGAAAAAAAAAGTTGTACGAATAAAATAATAATTTGGTCTTTTATTTTAATAATTTTAGAAGTAATTTAGTCTTGAATAAAATAATAATTTGGTCTTTTATTCTAATAATTTTAAAAGTAATTTAGTCTTTTATTATTAAAGTAATAATAGCTTATAATCTATTTTAAAAAAAATACTTTCCCTTTACTTATTTTTAAAAACTTATTTTAAATAATTATTTAAGAAAAAGTGTAGTATAGTTTATAATATTACTCCCTCTGTCCCAGAGATATAGGCAATTGTAGTCAACGTTGACTTTTTTTGTCCGTCCAATAAATATGATAAACAGTATACAAAAATTATGAAAAAATAACTAAAACATAATTTAACTATTGAATTTTATTTTAGTAATTTTTTCATAATTTTTGTATATTGTTTATGTATTTGAAGGATCAAAAAAGTCAACGTTGACCACCTGTGCCTATAGCTCTGGGACAGAGGGAGTATAATTTATACTCCATAAATTTCCTATTATAATTTAATGTTCATTTTTTTAGATTTTTTTATTAATTTAATGTTCTTTTATGATTATAATTATAGGTATGTGTAATAATTGTATATTTAATATAATTAATAATAATGAATAATTATTATTTAAATTAATAAAATTGAAATTATATTAATTAAACTACTCTTATTAATAATTATAATAAATTGGTTTATTTAATTATAACCAAACTTTAATTTTTTTTTTAAATCTTAATTCACCTTATTTTAAAGTCTTATAAGCTCTTTCAAAAAATATATCAAATCAATTTGAAAAATTTATAAACTCTCAAACAACTTATAAAATCTGTCAAATACGCATCGTAATCTGAAAACTACTCCAACCATACTAGGCTTTGTATAACATGAGTGTTAGCAGAGAGTTCAAACTCGTAACTTCTCAGTCCCTTTGATTAAGAGGGGGGATAATGTCTAGCGAGAGTTTCAAAACAATATTGTTCGGGATTTATGTTTCATATTTCAGCAAATTTGATGATCAGTAACATGTTTGAGACGATGATTAGTCACACTGAGACTGAAACACGACCCAAGCTCCTAGGGAGGTAGCAATGGAGAATTTTCCGCAATAAGTTAAAGCTTCACGAAGCAATGCTGCATGGGTCGTGAACTTCTTTTCTCAAAAAAACAAAAAAAGCAATACTAATTACACAGACTTAACACTGTGTGACATGTATTACCTTTTATATACTAAGAGCAACCCCAATGTGCTAAAATGGCAGGGCCATCCTTCTATATATTTTGTCAAAAAATAGCAAGTTTCAATTGTCATTTCTTAAATCTTACCCTAATGATTTAAATATAGCAAGAGTCATTTTAATAAATTAAATTATAATATATTGCCTTTTGGTATGTGATCATATCAATTTTACAATTAAAAAAATGTTGTTAGAATTTTGAGTGGTTGAGATGAGAGATATGATAACATGACACAAATGGCAAGAGTCATTTTTTAATGTATATTTGCTCAAATATATATGGATATTTGGCAAGAGCCATTTTTTGGCAAGAGCCATTTCAACCATTGAGGTTTATTTTTTTTTACCTTTTTGCCAAAAAATGACAATGACTCTTGCCATTTCACAACCATTGAGGTTGCCCTAATGATATATTGTTATTTTGAACTTAAACGAATTGAATTTTGTCGTTTTTTATATTTTTATCTAAGTTTGTTAGTTATATTGAACAAACTCATTGTGAATTTTTTAACTATATAATAAATGTTAATATAGATCATCTCCAACAATCCGAATTCAATAAAATATTACAAAATTATCTAAATTGTTTTTTTCAAACTTATGAATATAAACATAAATTTTTATACAATTATTTTAACATATACAATAAAATCAAGATCAAAATAAATCCGGGAGAAGTTTTGAGTGGTACTTCCAGTGCATTGCACAAGGATCTAGTTTAATAAATTTGACTTAACCGGACTTGTTTAATAGTTTCGAACTGAAATTAATTTTAATTTAAATTATTTTTAAAATCAAAAAATAAAATAAAATAATAAAATCAAGTGATTGAACTAAATTAAATTAAACCGAATTTAATGGATTGAAATGAAATAAAGTGAACTAATAAATCCAAAAAACATGTCTCGAAAGTGTATGAGGCTCAATATTAACGAAAAAGACTAAAAGAGTACGAAATTGGGTGCTCGAACCCTTTAATTAATTCTCAGAGAAAATATATTCTGTTTACAATTTTCCATAACGGGTGATAATACGAGAAGATTACAACGGTAAGGTTCGATGAGTACAAGTGGCGCCGGCGTGCCCATACCAGCGGGGTCGCGGGAGGTGTTGCAGAGGTTGAAGGAGACGGTTAACCGCCCGGAAGAGGAGATCTGCGCTGCTCTCAGTCTCAAAGCACGTAATATGGATCCCGATGACGCCTTCGATCGATTGTTATTTCAAGGTACACGAAACCCTAAAATGTTGATTGCTTATTTCTTTAACCGGTTTTTAGGTGTTTGGATTTGTCTATATTGAGATGTGTATGTGAGAATAACCAAACAAAATTTCTGTATTTCTTTGCTGTGTCTTTTCATTTTTGGAAGACAAAATTTCTGTCTAATATTTTTTTTTCCCAATTGTGTTTAGATCCTTTTCAGGAGGTGAAGGGCAAAAGACAAAATGAGAACAAGGTTTGTTGGCGTCAATGCATAATTTCACCATAAGTGTTTTTGATTTATGGCATACAAAAAACTTTTGCAGTGCGAAAACAAATCGTTTCGGAGATTTTTAGAGCTGCAGTTTTGCATTTGGAGCTGATTAGTATCTCTAAATCATTTTACAAAATGTTTGTTTTTGATTTCATCCCTTTTGATTTATCCGATTTTGGAATCTTATGCTTGAGTTTTGTGTACTTTGTGATTTGTTTTTAAAATGTTATCCCTTTCAATAAAAACATTACAGGGTAAAGATAACTCTCAGCCTAAGTCCCGAGGTGCTGCTAATAGTTCAAATCAGGGCAGGAAGTCTGGTGCAGATCGGCCTCTTTGGGGGCATGGTGCTTATACTTCTCGTATGTTTGATTCCTAGCTTCATTAATAATCAATTATTAGATCAATGCGGGCGAATGTTTTTTTCTTTTCAGGCTCACCATTGCAAGAGAGGTCAGAAAATAAGAATGAAAAAGGTACAGGTTCGCATACAAATTTAGTATCCGGCGTTTCAGGACGCAATAGAAGCAGGGGACATCCAGGCCTCGTGTATGTTCTGTTTGAACTCATTGAACTATTGAAGTGAAATGGATATTTAGAAGTCTGTATTTTACAGGGATGCTTGTGCATTTAATTGGGACGCATAAGTCTATAAATTAATTTGTTCTTAAAAGCACGTGTTAATGATGGTTTGGTCATTGGGTGATCAGTGATTCATAGTAATTATTCAAAACAAGAAAAAATGTTTTGATGGTCCTTTTCTTGAATTTTTTGTTGCAGTGATAATGCCCCTGTTGGAACTGGAAGTAAAGGATCCTTCTTGGGGCATACTAATTTGAGGAGGGGCAAAACAAACAAGAAAGAATCAAATGCTCCAAATGCATCTCATCAAACTGTTGACGGGCACCCCATTGATGATGCTCCCAAAATCCACCAATCGGAAGTTTCATTAATTCCTACCAAAGACAAGTGGCCTTCCATAGAGAAGACGCCAGCTGCTGCGAGTCATGTTGTTTGTGGTGTCGAAAAGATCGCGGAAGAACAAACAATGAACATCCTGTCTAGACTAACTGCCATTGACCTCGTCCGCTGCAAGGCCGTCTGCAAGTCTTGGAACTCCTTAATCTCCTCGCGTGAGTTTGTTTATGAACACCTCAAATGTACCAAATCCGAACCCTCAAGCCACCACCTCCTTGTTTCTAACGATTTGGTATTTGATCTCGATAAAGAGTTACCAGGCCCCTTCAATTCTGTTGCCTGCTTCTCTTCTCTGGATATGGTCATCGTTGGCTCAGTCAACGGCTTGGTCTGTATGGCCGGTAAAACACTGAATTCGCCCAAGTCGGCTGATGACATCTGGATATTGAACCCTGCCACTTGTCTTTCCAGGCAACTACCTTTACCCTCTAAATCTCGTCTTACCGATAAAACCGAAACAGTTTTATTTGCTTTTTGGTTCGATGAGGTGACTGATGGTGGTGTTTACAAGGTGGCAAAACTCGTTTCTATGGCAGATGGTCTATCTAAGCTGGAGGTTTGGGTTTCTAATTCCCCTGATACATGGAGGGAGGTTACTAGTTTGAATTTCCGTTTTCATCCCACATTGCGCTTTCTCCGTGATTGTGACGTCCTTATTGAAGGATTCGGTGCTTATTGGATTGTTGCCAACTATGATGAGGATGTTTGTGTACTATGTCTTGATTTGAAGACTCTAGCACTGAAGTTGCTTCCACTTTCGGAAGAACTAAAGCATATGCCAGTAAGGCGTGATTGGGTCGTCAGAGGTATTCAAAACAATATTCTGTTTGGTGCGAAATTCCATGGCCATTTTGTTTTGATACAAAATGGCTTAAGCAACGATGGTACGTTTTACATTTGGACGATGTCGATGGATGGTGGTGAATTTAGAGGTTGGAACAGGAGTTACAGGCTTATCTTGGATTTTATTTTCGAGGGATGCCTGGGTTGGTGTATAAATGAGAAATTAGTGCTGGAAAGTCATCGCAATGTTTTAACCTTGCTTGACATGGTTACTGGAAAGGACGAATATTTAGGAGTAGATGGAGACATGAAAGAAATATTTCTGAATTCTGTTCATGACATTGTGGGCAGTTTGGTGTCGATCGAGGGGTTTAAACGCAATGACTTATATGACCTCGATTTCGGTTTCAGTTGGCCTAGGGATTATCCTTATGGTTGGGGTATGTAGTTATTTGATTTTGCTGCATGCATCTTTTCTGTTGTTTATGAATAACTGTAATGTTTTTCTGAGTAAAAACTCTGTTTCTTTTTGCAGGAAGGGCTTGTAAAAAGACTTTTTAGTGTAGCAAAGACGCCCACGGGTGGGATTAGAGACTTGAGTATTGATGACTATGTGACTCGTGTTTTTTTTTTTTTGTTTGCAAGTTTAATATTTCAACTTCACTAGGGATTGCATTCACCAACTCTTGTAATTTCTTTCTGGTAATTTGACGAGAGGATGTCAGAATTCGATGGCCAAGAGACGAATTTGTTTTTAAGAAATCATGTATACACGAGTCGATTTCTTTTATGCCATCTTCATCTAAGTAATACTATGAGAACTTCTCCTGGCGATATTGAAACTAGAAACTGAAAAACTTATCTTTACCGGGGAAATAGTTGGGAATTTTTTCACAAAACAAATGGGAGGATGACGCCGCCAGTGTAGAGGTTTTTGATAACTTCAATCTATTTTCTTCCTAGCTCGATATCTTTTGCCTTGTGATAATTTTAGATAACCTGAACATCCGCCATTGTAGAGGTTTTTGATAACTTCAATCTATTTTCTTCCGAGCTCGATATCTTTTGCCTTGTGAATTGTGATAATTTTAGATAACCTGAACAAAAGTCATTAACGTGTTATGCAAATTTAGGCAAGTTCAAACGATCCACTTCCATATTCCATTTCTCCAAAGGTCGCGGAGACTTGTGCAAACAAATTTATTTCTTTTGCTTTTCTAACACCCGTCACTTAAACTTGAATAAAAATTATACTCAATTGAAACATTTCAATTTATTTGTATAGTAAAACAATAATTAATCAATTATAAACAATACTTTTAATTTAAAATTTGATAGGCTTCACTCCCGTACGGCCGTACCCCTCTTTAATTTAGATGACCCATACAATTTTTGTCCTAATGAAAAATAACTCTTTAATCCAAGACCCCCTAATTAAAATAGGAATCCTCGATAAGGAAAAACCAAATACAGTAGTAGTAAATCCTAATTAATTAAATTTAACCTTTAATTAGGAGTTGAATTAATCCACATTAAATGATTCTATATTTATTGTAATAATTTAAATTTGATAGAATCACTTCCTAAATTAATTACAGCAATAAATTAATTACCTATTTTTACTACACGCCTTATTACCAAACATCACAGGTCTCTCGGGGATAGATTACTATATATAAGTGTGACCGAACCCATCCTTGTTTTTTGTCACCAATATCTGTCCTGCGCTAAACCTGAGATCCAATCACTTGAAGCTCTTTTTCTTTCTTCCGTACATGGATCCGATTCACAGCTCGATTGATTTATACACCAACAACGGGCTTCCGTTTGGCTATCGATTCCACCCGACAGCGCTAGAGATACTGCAGTATTATCTGGTCCCCAAGCTCAAAGGCGAACGACTGCCTTCCGAATACATCAAGGATCTCGACGTCTACAAACACGACCCCAAACAACTTCCTTTGAGTAAGCGATAAATTCTATTTTTTATTTTCTCTCTGTTTTTACAATTTAACTAACTTCCTTTGTGCTCAATTAGATGAATCCAACTGCGAAAGAGAGGAGGAAGGGCATTTTTTCGTGCCCGTCACGACTGAACTCTTACCGGAGAACGATAACTCGACGAGAACTACCCCTAACGGATGCTGGAAAGTGGTCGAACGTAACGTCACCCTGTATGACCCGGGTGGGTCGGCTATCGGGTACAAGAACAAACTGGAGTTTTACGAGGGGAACGAGAAGACGAACTGGAAGATGGTCGAGTATCGGACTAATTTCCGAGTCAACGGTCATGTGAGTACCTTCTTGATCATAATATAATGTGTCTATTTTACCTGGTAGTGAATATGTAATGTAAGGTGACTTATTTAGTTATTTAAACTTGCAGGCAGAGAGCTGTATGGTCTGCAGAGTCAAGTTCAAGGTGAAGGCTGACGAAATTTACGAGGTGGAAGATGAAGCCGAGTCGAACGATGAAAATAATTTGTTGTAAATTTTTTGAGAGAGAATTAGACAGATTTTGGTTAGGAAATAGAAATAGAATGGTGCAAGAGTTCCTTTTTCTTCTTGAGTACTGCAGTACAAAATTCAAATATTCATTAAACCAAGATGAATTGAAACAAACAGATGCAACAGAAAATATATTTCTTCATAACAAATCATATCCATATTACTACCATTCATCAATATATACAAGAACGTAATTTCGACGACTAATGTACCAAGTCAATATATACACATTTAAGTCAATTTACCAGAAAAGACATTTTCTTCATAGCAGTATCATTTACCCATTCAGCAAACTGGAGTCAAGCGCATCGGAACCTTTGCCCGATCGCCGAACCCATCGGAAACAAACCTCACCACTTTCTTGAATGCGAAATGCAAGCAGTTGGACATCGCGATCCAACACAGAACCTCGTATACGAAATCGAAAGCCGGGTCGGATATCGAATTATCAGAAGATCCTTCCCAGTTTGCCCCTCCATGCCCACCGGAATTCCACCCCTTTCCTCCACCGCCGCCGCCGCCTCCGCTCCCGAAATATCCATCTCCGCCATTGAAACCCCCTCCATCGCTAAAAGCAAAGGAGCCACCCTCCTCGCCGTCGTAATCAATCAGCGTTCGGCGCCGGACGCGTCGGGTCTTTCGAAGGCGACGCTTGGTTAGGGTTTTGGTTGGAGGCGGAGATCCGGCGGAGATATGGAACGGCGGCGATCTAAGCGGTTGATCCGGTGACGTATCCGACAGAGAAAACACGTTGGTGGGGCGATTGAGGGAATCGGAGAAGCCTAACGACTGCATAGAATACGCAACGGATGATATTGCATCGGAAATTACAGATAGCTCCATTGAATTGTGTAGAATTTGAGGTTAGGGTTTGGGAAAGGGGTACGGGATATTGGGGAAAATCCGATTATGAGAAACATAAAATGAGGTTTGAAAAACAAAATGGTGACTATTCCGTCGGGTCGGGTCGGATCGGTTGGGTACCACACCCGTACCCAATTAAGAATCGTATAAAATTAAGTAACCAAATTACCCCCAAAAAAATTGTTTAATGAATGCAATGTTTGTATTTTTCTCCAGTTTTGTAATTTTTAATATAATGCATATTGTAAAATTTTTAAATATTTTGTATTATATTCATATACCTTCTCTATTCCAAGAATAGTTTTATTTGAGTATGATTTATGCATCTATGATTAATGTAATGCTTCAAGAATAATATTTATTACACTTTTTAAAAAGAAAATAACTAGTAGTAGTACATTCATAATGTTCAGATGACTGGAGAACTTCATATGTAGCTTAGTAACGAGGTATATTATTTTCGATTTTATCGAAGGTAGTTTCTTTCTTTTTACTCTAATCCCGTGTTACTGGTACCATCTTCGTGTGTTGTCATTTACAGCTCGTCTGTCAACACATTGCTTTGAAGTTATGCAGAGAAGTAGAAGTTCCCAGCATAGTCTGAAAATGAATACCGTATAGGGGGTAGGTAATTGTGAAGACATCCCCAGAAGTTGAGCCTAATTACAAAAGCATCATGTTATCCTTTTGGTATGTATCAAAAATTATATAAAAAAATTATCGAGCGAAGATAATACCCAAGATATTGACCTACACTGAATTGTTTTATCAGCCCAGTAGAAAACTCACAAATGCACAGTTCAATGACAGCGAAAATGATTTGTTGAGAGTAAAGACACAATGTATGGAGATTGGAGAGTAATGGGCAAGAAGTTCTGATGCCAACATATATTAAGTTTAACGTTAAGATATACACAACACACAACGCCCCCCACGCACATACACTTTGCCAATTCTAGGCAAAACTGATACTATAATAATCTTCACTTCTGTAACTACAAACTAGAATCCAACTCATCTTCTAACTGTTTAATCAACAATTCCATCACTTTCTTATACATTGGCATGTAATGATCGTTTATCATAGTCCTCGACAATCGGAGCTTACTGTACAACTCCCTACGCGTCTCAAAAATCCCAACTCTCTCTTCATCCACACCACTATTGTCACACCCGGGCTCTTCACTCAGATCCGAATTAGGCACAGATATCATATGCATTATTCTGCCCGGAGGGTAAAACTTCTGGTCGTCATCTGATAAAGAAATTGGCGTGTGGCTTTCCACTGCATCTGCATACACCTTTTCTTCTTCAGTTATTTCCTTAGCCACAGCCTCCTCAACTTCTTGGATCTGTTCATCGAATTCACTATCCTGCCTCTGGAGCTCCTTTTCCAATTCACACCATAATTGCCCTTCCGTTATCTCTTCAATAGCAGATGTGGTGGTGGTGGTGACTACACTATCCACCACATGGATGAGATTGTCCTCTTCGTCGGTCTCGTCGCTACTACTGCTTGAAGAGCAAAATCCCGTATTTTTTGAGTCGGGATTGCTGGTATTTATCATCACCTCGCTTGTGAGAGATTCGGATGTTACTGTCTGGATGATAAGAGGGGCATTGGTCAAATCATCTGTGCAGCTGTTTGATCGAGGGGTGACTGCACGGCGTCTTGGCCCCATGCACGTCCATGATGATATGGAAGTTCGGGTCTTAACGACGGCCTGTGCTACGTCTTGTGCACGTCTCATCACAACCTAGAAAAATTTACAACACATTAACATCTGCAGATGTCAGCTTTCATAGTCCATAGTGTGAGAAAAGACGTAAAAAAAGGGCCATTCATAATTCATTTTGAAATTGGAATGTTTATCCTTGTTATTATTGAACCTGCATTATTTGATGTATTGTTGGACAGCTCACAACACGCTTCTGATTTTATTTATATTTTTATATTATCTTAGTGAATCATGATTTGAATAAAAAATATTTAATTTTTCTTTCAATGAAAAATTAGACTGTAAATAATCATTGACAAAGTTATCTGATAATCAAAGTGCCTATTTTTCATAAAACTTTAATATATCATTCGAAATAATAATGTGAAGTACACATTAAACTAGATGATGTAATCTATTATTCAATATATCTGCACGTATTTAATAAATCATAGACATATCATCACACAAATAAAGTAAATGTACAAATAACTTCAAATCTACTTATCACATAAAGAAGCCAATTTACCTGGGTACTACTCGAGACTGGTCGTAAAAGTGCACCTGCTCCAACAACTCTTGCTTTTGCATTTGATAACGAAGGCAGACGGGACCCAAGCGCAGTGGCAGACTTATAGATGACATTCAAAACTCTGTTGCGCTCAACTTGATCACGAAGATCATTTAACCAAGACGATGCTGTTACCTGATAATAAAGACTAAAATTCTTAATAAAACAAGACTTTTTATATATTTTACTCCATTATGTATTTATTTATTACTCCGTATATATTAAGACCTCTGAACGAAGATCATCAACAGAAGCAGCTGAAAACGTGGGCACCAGGTCTGATCCGTTGACTATCGTTGTAATGACGTGTTTGCCTGATTCTGCCAACTCCCATGTCATACAGGCACCTGGAAGAGGCCATATGCAATAAGAATTTTATGATTCAAAATAAGGAGTTTTATTGTAAAAGAAAGAAGGGAACAAATCACAACATGCCTGGTGCAAAAGCAACACACGTTGTTCCTGAAAAATCCTTTTGTTCCCGGAGAATATATGTCAGCAATGCGGCAGTACCACCACCAAGTGAATGGCCAACAATCTGAAATCAAGCCGAGACTTCAATTTAAAACACATAACCAAACACGAGTAAGCTGCAAATGCCATGCTTTCTACACTAGTAGCATATGAATCAAAAGACCATAATTTAAGTTGGCATACAGCAAAGATTGAATACCAAGACTTAATTCACTACACACTGAAATAACAAATTTGATTTAAATTGGTCATAAAGTAATCCGACAGAGAAATCTTTAAAACTGTTACTTAACAGTTAACACTGACATTGTAAATTTGTAATGTCAATCAAATCTTCATATCCACGCCAGCAATACCAGATTCAATTGACTAACATATAACGTAAGAAACATGTCCCTTCTTTTTTTAAGTGAGAAATAGACTAACCAAAATGGAACAAAGAACTAAAAAACTCCTACCTTCACATCATAGTCCGGATTTTGTTCAAGAGCCTTAAGCAAAGACGGAGTACTAATCTTTGCTATCCATCTAGCAGCAGCGACCATCCCACAGTGTGCGTACCCCAAAACCAGATTGCTTATCCCACCATCATGCAAAATCGAGTGGTGAAAAGGGACCACAGCACCAGTTGCCACAGTCAATGTATCTTTAATGCTGTGGGTTCCACGGATCAAGAGAAGGAAGCACTTTGTGTTTTCATCTCGTAAAATTGTGAAGGCGGGCTTCAGAATCTGAGAAATCAAACTTTAAGTATAATAAAAGGGTTTCGAAATGCATAAACAATAGCAACTTTATGGTGGCAATTTACGTACCCCGGCTTTGGGCTTCTGAAGGAGTACATTTGCTTCGGAATATCCAGAATATTCTAAGAATACTGGAAAGGGCTTTTTGGAAAAAAGCATGCACAGGGTTAGCAATCTTAGATAGTAATATAATTGATCAATGACTTCTGGGCCCTTGAGTTGCACAGAATCTTCGCCAGCGTACACACTTGCAACTTGTAAAATGCCCTGCGAGATAATTTACTAACTACGATTAATCTCAGAAGGTGGCTGTAAAACAAATATCACATATATCTTGTTTAACGTCCTTGCCGGTGAAGGTTTTATTCACCGAAAACGAGCTCCCTACACCTTTATCAAGGAATAATTAGCAGTGTAATAGTACACTAAATACATGTTTTAGAGCATTTTGAGATCCCTGATCCACAAACAACTACTTCAAGAACTTAGCCAAATTAAAGGAAATGAAATGAATTCATTTTTTTCCCCAAATATTTTCATAACTAAAAGTTCAGTACTCACTATACAAATGTACCCTCCTAAATGGGTTTGAAAATGTATGAAAGATTAATCCAAATGAAGATCATATATATAGAGAGAGAAAGGCCTAACCTGCCTCCTTATAAGATAATTAATTCCGAAGGCCAAATCGCCGATCGGCCATTTCCCTAAAGTCTCCGAATAAGTAAACTTCAGAGTGTCCGCCATCGTAGAAATCGTCTCAAGCCAAGTCGCCGGCGCCTGAGCTGGCCTCCGAGACAAACGCTTCTTGGCCGATCTGCTCTTTGCTTCCGATAAATCGCCGCCGGCGCCGGCACTGGATACTTCCTCATCCGCCGCCGCCGATGATATACGCCTACTCACGACGTAGTACAGAAGCACCACGGCCCCCGCGGCCGTCGCCACCGTCGTAGTAGCCATCGGGTTGCTACTGTTGCGAAAAAAACAATAAAAAATCCAGAAAATTTTCCTAATCACTTTGCATTGACTACGAGCAAGAATATAATTCGAAGAAGGTGTGATCGAGATTTAAAACAAAAAAAGTAGCTGTCATTGTGTGATCTATCACTGTAATCTTGTATTGGATTGAATTTGTGGTTTTATATTATAATTTGATTTTTGTGTTGCGGGAGGGGTTGAAAAGGGGTTAAAACGGAGAGAGAAGAAGGTTCATGGGCAAAAACTCAAATGACAGAATCAACCCTTACCAGGCTTTGGTGGAAAGGTGCCTAAAAGTCTAAAACAAAATTTTATTTCAAGAGAAAATTTAAAAGTGAAATTGAGAAATTTGGAAAAAGATAATCTTCTGTATTTTCCATGTTTATGAAATTAATTGAATATAGATATAAAAATTATTAAATTATTAATGATATAATTAAATCAACGAGCATCATTAAAAATTAATAGACTAATTATTTCAAATGTTTATTTTCAAATTCTAACATATTAATATTTATACATTAATATGAAAATTTAAGTGTGCTTATATTGACATACTCAAACATACCAAAATTTAATTATTAAATTTTATTTTAGAAATTTTATAATATATATACATAAGTACGTACTTTGTTACCTCTAAAATTGAGAATTTAAGTTAGTAGTATTATTTAGTTTGTACGATTAATTTTGTAGAAATTTTTTATCGTTAAAATTGCGTAAGTATTTAAATTTTTGCAATTGATTTATACTTAAAATTATTTGTTATCTCTAAAATAGAGAAGTTATGTGTGAGTATTTTAATTTTTGCAATTGACTTAAGCTAAAAAAATATGATCATTTAAAACATGATATATACATAAGTAAGTAAAATTTAATTCGTAAAATTATATGTTAACTCTAAAATTGAGAAGTTAGTATTATTTAATTCGTAGAATTATGTATTACACCTAAAATTGAGAGTTAGTATTTTGAATATTTTAGTTAAAAAATATTTTAAAAAAATGCAATGTAAAAACTTTAAAATTGAGAAGTTAGTATTTTTAACATTTGAGTTAAAAAATGTTTAATTAAAAATGCAATGTAAAAATAAATACTCAAATATTCGGAATATTAAATAGACTTATTAATTGTAATTGAATATTACATCGTGCGGAGGATAAAATATTACTCCGATTAAAATAATAATTATTTTAAAATTAAAATACATACTCATTATTTATATAAATTTAAATTATATATAGAGTACAAAACTAATAATTACGTGTAAAAAAAAATAATATTCAATATTTATATAAAAGTAAATTATACATAAAGAATAAATATAATAAATATATATGAAGCACAAAAATAATAATAAAAACAATCATTTTAGAATTAATATGTATATCTATTCAATATTTATATATAAATAAACAAAAATAATAAAAAAATAACAATCATTTTAGAATTAATATATCTATTTAATATTTATATAAGAGTAAATACGAATATAGAAAACAAATTGTGTGGAGCACAAAATGGTTGATATAATAAATATAATGGAGTAGAAAACTAATAAATGTATGTGGGTCAGATTCATATAATAAATATATTGTAATTGATTTGTGTGGAGAAAAAATAGGAATATTTAAATAAAAATAAATAGAACATAAAAATAATGAAAATATTGCACAAAAATGCGTAGGTTGATATACTTAAATATAAGAGTTATTTTGGGAAAAATATATTTGAATTTATGTATTTAAATTTTCTATTTTATAAAATTTATTTTTTAATTAAGTGTTTAAATATTTTACTTTATTTAGTTTTTAGGGTAATAACTACATGTTATTACAATTAAAAACATATTATTAAAATGTTAAATTACTATTTTACTCTTATATTTAATTTATTTTTATTAATTATAGTGTTAATTTAGGTAAATTACTTAAAAAATTATAATTAAGAAAAACGAATATCTTAAATTATATTCAAATTTATAAATATATGAATATAAAAAATAGTTAAAATTGAAATAATAAATATAATGAAGTACAAAAATAATTATTATATAAAATACAAAAATAATAATTATATATGTGGAGCAACAAAAATAATAAAAAAAATAATCATTTTACAATTAATTTATGAATATAAAAAATAGTTTAAATTGAAATAATAAATATAATGAAGTAAAAAATAATAAATATATGAATACAAATAGTTAAAATAATAAATGTAATGGGTATAAAAATAATAAGACTTGAGGCACAAGCACGTAAAAGCCAGTACCTTCTCAAAAGTCGCGACGGAGAACCACGGAGAAGGGTGTAATACTTTTTGCACATCATGTGACATTTTTTTTATTTTAATTTTTTATTTTTTTATATTTTAATTATTTTAAAAAATTATTATATAAATATATTAATTAAAGTTTTTTTACGAAAGATAAATATTTTTAATTTTTGAAATCTAAAAAATATATAGGTAATAAAAACATCAATTTTATATATTCATGCGTTTACACTTATTAGTACATTCAATTAAATTCGTCCTGAATTTTAAAATTTACTAATTTTTTATTTTTTGAAAATTACGCAATAAATATAAACAAATACGACGAAACTTCTAAAGAACTTACTAATTTTTTAGTTTTTGAAAATTCCACAATAAATATAAACAAATACAACTCTCAATATATATAAACAAATACGACGAAACTTCTAAATAACTTACTAATTTTTTAGTTTTTGAAAATTCCGCAATAAATATAAATAAATACAACGAAACACATTGAAACATTTAATATAAATAAATTATATTATAAAATGTTTATTATACTTTGAAATATTTAATAAATAATTAAAATACTAAAAGAAGTTTGCGTTACACACTTTTAAGTCGTAAACTCAAATAATAAAATGAAAAACTCATTTGAAATGAAAATCTTAACAATTTCAAGGTGTGTATTGCTCAAAATTTGTTTTAATATTTTATTATTTATTGAAAATCTTAAAATATAATAAGTATTTTATAGTATAACCTATTTACGTTAAGTTGTTTCGATATATTTATGATTTTCAATTGCAATTTTATACTCCCTCCTCTTTTTTTTATAAGGCGTTTTAGTTTTTTTTACTTTTTACTTTTTAATTGACGTTCTATCTTTTTATTCTTCGTATGCCCTTATTTATTTATTTCTCATTTTTTGTTCCAAACTCTGATGGATCGTCTTCTATCTCCTCTTTTTATCATTCAACCTTCATCATATTTCTACAGATGGTGGAAAGAAAGAAGGTTAATTCCAACAACGGTGAGTTATCATGTCACACCCCGAAATCCGGTTTCAATTTGTCGATTTTATGTACAAAAATCACCTAAAACTCGCTACTTCTAGGCCCTACTTTCTATTTTGAAAAAAATGGAAAACAATTTTAACTAAAAATAGTGTATTTGAATCAATTTTTATTTAGTATTACTATTTAATTTGTGTGCAAGTTTATTTGTAACTAGTTATAATTTTAATAAATATGAGTATATTATAATGGATTCTTTTCAAATTCTATTTAATTATTTATTATATATGCATTAAAACTAATGTTTGTTTATTAATTTTTGTATGAATATTTGTAGTTAATTATAATATTAATATAATTTAAAATTTATCTTAACTAATTAAGTAAACAATTTATACAATGTTTATTGTTTGTTTATTAACTTTAATTAGTATAATACTATTATTTCAGTTTATTTGTTCTACTTTTAATGTAGTATAAACTTATCCTAAACAAGTTATTATTAATCATTTCATATTCTAGTTATTTAATAATAATAATTATTATTTTATACATTCAAAACCTTTAGAATTCCATGTATGTGTGGTCGATCATGTTGTCATGTTCATCCGGTTAAACTAATTTAATATGGACAATAATCTTTAGTATAAATGAAATATATTCAATCATGACTTTTAACATTCCATTACCTATCCTTACACTATAAATAGTCTCTTAACCTTTAGCTAAAATCATTCACATATTCTTTATAGTACATACAGTAAGAATACTACCTAATATATAGGAGTATTTATTTATATCTCATTCCTATGTGTACTCCTATCTATTTTATTTATTATACAAATGTACCTACATACTAAGTGAAGAGAAGAGGTCGATTGAAATGTGTGCGTGATGATTGTAAATTGGAGTCGACTATATGCATGTTTCTACGTCGGTTTTAAGGTAGGGGTTTCTACTCATTCTTATGATGTTTAAGTTGATGATGACGTACGTGCAATGTGTTTCTGGTGATTGAACGATATTATTATGAAATGATGAAATGATGGAATGATATTTTTATGAAATCTGTGTACCTAAGATGGGTCAGTGACCAAAGTAATCGGGTCATTCGGGCGATCCGGCTGTGTTTTATGTGCGCACCACATGTGAAAGTTAAGATTGAAAGGAAATAATTTTTATATCGTTTTTCATTGGAAATGATGTTTCGTGTATGTGCAAAGTTGGTTTAATTATCGTTTGATTGATATAGTTTCACTCTACTGAGCGTTGAACTCATCCCTTTCAACACGTTGAATTTTTCAGGAAATCGAGGATGATCTAGAGGGAAAAACGAGAAAACTTTTAAAATGATTTAATTGTATTTTTTATTATTTTAACTTCTGCAATGTAAATTTATTTTTAATTAAATTTTGAGTAATGCCCAACTATTTATATTTAACATAGTATTTTTTACTTTTAAAAATTGATTTTTGAAAACTGGGCGTTACATATCAAAAATTCTTAATTTTTGTTCTTAGATTGAATTCAAGTAAATTAGGGTTTATGTTATGCCTTTTGTCTTTTCTTCAAATTGTTGTTATTAAATTCGAAAGGTATATTGTTATTGAGTTTTATGCATATTCTTATATTGGGATTTCATGGATGCGAATAGAAATCCAAACTTGGACGAAAAAAAAATATTGAAAGAGGCTATTAAAGATGCAAAATTGTCATTGGAAAGGGCTGGAGAACTTGCGTTGGAGATTCAAAATTGGGCAGAGTTGCGTAATAAGTATGTGTCTGATTCGGATGTTGAAGATGATATTCATTGTTCACCGAGCATCTACACCTTGCATTCGTTGTATTTGTTTATATTTATTATGTAATTTGCAGAAACAAAAAAACATGAAATTCAGAACGAATTTAATTGCGTGTACATTTTGTAAGTTTCAAAAACATAAAAATATTTATGTTTTGTTAAAAATGAATTTTAATTATTTTTTTGAAAAATGTGTTTTTAATTAAAAATAATTTAAAAAAAAATGTTAGTGTGCAAATAGCATTTCTTAGAAAAGGGTACTACTAATAATGTGACCAGTGTGTGTAAAATGTAGCTAAGGACATGAGGCTTCGGAAGTGAATCCACATCAGAAAAGAAGCAAAGTCAATAGGAGTACTGGAGTGATATCTAGTGTACAATTTTCTATTTATTTTCATTATATTTTTTTTATATTAGGACATAAGCACACATGTTAAAAATATTTTTTTTTTAAATTTTTTATTAAAAGTAGAGAAAAAACTATTTATTTTCATTCTATTTTTTTTTATATTAGGACATATGTTAAAAATATTTTTTTTTTAATTTTTTATTAAAAGTAGAGAAAAAATGCAGTATATTTCCTTTCAAAGACTAGATAATTGATTGAGACATAAAATAAAGTGTGCATAAATTTTTAAGAGAAATAAGTACTGTCTTGTATAATTATGCACATTTTATATTTCGAATTTCCCAACTAATTATATTTATCCTTAAAAAATTAATTTTTCTTTTATTTTTAAGACACAATTTTGCTCATATTTTTTCACATACTTTTCAAATTTTACTCACATTTATTTTACTTTTTAACTTAAAAATATATTTTTTATTTTTTGTTTAAAATGTTAAAAAATACTACTTTCTTCTCAAGTTTCAATGCACAAGCTGACATGTAAATTAAGAAAAATGTTAATTTTTGATTTTTTGACCAAAAAATAAAATAGTCGTGAGTAAGTTTAAAAAATAGTGAAAAAAGTAAGAGTAAAAAATGTGAGTAAAAATGTATTTTTAAATTAAAAAATAAAATAATTGTGAGTAAAATTTAAAAAGTAGTGAAAAAAGTAAGAGTAAAATTGTATTTTAAAGTGAAAAAATAAAATTTTTATTTCTTTTTTAGGGATTTGCATAATTTACGGGATATCTAAAAAAGGAAAGTGGTGAGGACATAAAATTCCTCCGATTCATAATTCTTTGGGATTATTTAAAAAGTGGGGCTCGTCTTATTTATGGGCTCGGCGGCCCCTTCAATTGGACTAATTATTTCTAATTCGGCCCATTAAGACGATCACCTTACCAATATCTTCAGCCCACTTCCTTTCCGCGTTGCTTCAAATTTTACAGACATTCAAGCACAAAAATTTCAGCTCTCACGCCGCCACCTCCTCCACCACCTCCGGCGGTGCTCCAACAGACGTTCCCCTCCACACTTCTAAGTTCTAACGCCAACAAAGGAAAAAAACCCACATATTTTTTTCTTTTCTTTTCGTGTTTTCAAGAAATTGAAAAAATGGGTCCATCAAATATCAGGGACACCCTAACTTCGTTTAGTCCTAATATGGACTTCTTTGCCACCTGTGCTGGCGACGGTCGAATAAAGGTGCTTCCCATTTCCGGTTATCATTATTTCCGAGAGCTAATTTTTTTTCGAGAATACTGTGCAGGATTTGTAATAATTATTGCTGTTTTTCTTCCTCCAGATATGGGACACGGTGAAGCGTCAAATCCAGACCGAGTTTGCAGATATTGCTTCAACCGAAACGGGTATATTCGGGAAACAAGAAGAAGGGCACCTTTCAATGGATTACACATGTATGAAGTGGTTGTCTCTGCCAAAAAAGGTTTAAAATTTGAATTAGCTATGCCTTTTTAATCATTGTCATCCGAGGAATTTCTGGTTTGAATCATTGCCTCAATGTTATTTGGACTTATCGTGTTCAGAAAAAGAGGAAGCTTGGTGGGGGATCCTTATTGGTGCTGGGGACTGGTGGTGGAGACGTTATGGCATTGGATGTCTCTGCTGGCCAGTTGAAGTGGAGGGTTCACGACTGTCACCCGGGGTGAGTTTCTAGTCGCTGCTTTGTGGTGCTATTAGCTTTCTTTAATTCATTAAGGTTGGGTTTGGATAGAATGATTAGAAATCTACTTCGTTCGAAATTTCTTGGTTGCCTACTGTGAATTTGTGATGTTTTTGAGTCAATTACAACTTTGATTTGCTTTCCCAGTAGTTATTTAAGTTTTTAGTGTGTGTGTATGTTTGTGAATTGTGTGTTTTATGTTTTATTATGTGTGTGTGTTATTGTGTGTGAAATATGAGAAATGTGTGTAATGTGGGAAGTAAACTAATCATATTTTTGTCCCCGTCCCATAACAATGTGTAGGGGTGTCAGTGCTCTTTCATCACCTCTGCATGGTTCACACATTTATACTGCTGGTGCTGATGGAATGGTTTGTGAAATCGACTCCATGTCTGGTAACCTGCTAAAAAAGTTCAGTGCCTCTTCAAGAGCAATATCCTCCCTAGCCGTTTCCCCAGGTATTTTGACCTTTTTTTTTTCCTGATTTACATGACCCATCTTAATGCCATCGTCAACCTATTAATGTTTAAATGATACATATACATTTTTTTTAATAAGTATAGAAATTAACCGAGTGTAAAACCTCAGAATCTGTCTTTGTCTGAATTCTAATAGGATCAATATTCAATACCTATACAAACTTATAATCTCTTATATCTTATTTATCTATTTTTTTTATGTAGATGTTTAAGTCGCTGTTATTTTCTCCCAACTTGCTAACATATCTGTTTTCTATTGTTTCGAAATAGATGGGAATAGGATAGCAACTGCCTCAGCTCAATTAAAGATCTTCAAATCCTCAAACCATAAAAAGCTGCAGAAATTCTCCGGTCATCCCGTGAGATTTTTTACACCTTCATTTTATTCCTTATCATCAAAATCATTGGATTTCTTTATATTTCCCCCACTTTTATATAGGGACCTGTGAGATGTATGGTTTTCTCCGAAGACGGACAATATGTGCTCTCCTCAGCCTCAGGTGAACGATTTATCGCTGTGTGGAAAATTGACGGCAGCAAAACAAAATCATCATCCGCTCTTCTCGCAATGGACCACCCGGCCGTCTTCTTAGACACCCGGTTTGGTAACAGTGGAAATGCAGAGACCTCCTACCTATCTGTTCTGGCGATAGCAGAAACAGGCGTTTGCTATTTCTGGCATGGAAAGACCATCGACGAGCTGAGGGATTCTAAACCCACGAAGATACACGTGGCCTGTGATGGCGAGTTGTTAGAGAAGAGCAGAAAGAGTGTTCCTAACGTGTTTGCTGCGAAGTTACAGAGTATTTCTGAGCCAGATATTGGTCATGTTTTTCTTGCACATGGTTTTCTTATAAAGCCAACATTTGAGAAAGTCGCAGTGAAATATGGGGTAGATGTGGAATTAAGTGTTTCGGGAGATGGTAGTGGAATTCTTTTACCTGCTGGCCAATCACTCAAGACTAAGAAGGCATTGGGCATCCAAAACCAAGGCAAGTTGGACTTTTGATGCAATTTAATTTATCCGGTTCCATTATTTGTCATAACATAAACTGGTATGATTTCACAAAAAATACCCCGAGGTGTGGGCTTATTACGAAAAAAACCTAGCAATTTTGGAAAATCCCAAAAACTCCCCAGTCCCCAGAGCTTTGATTCAGTATTGCATTATCGTCTTCATAGGCAAAAAAACTCCAAACATACCATCTACATTAATTACAGTATTATAGTTAACCCCTTAGTTTAAGACAATCATTTGCTATATTTGTAATTTGAAAAACAATCGGGCTTATATTTGACTTTCTAGTCATGTCACATTATCCAGATTATATTTATTTCCCGTAACAATGTTTTCTGATAATGAACAGTTACTGCTCTGGATAGCTCGAATACAGAGGGTGTTTTACTTCCTGTGCCTAATATGTTTGGTCTGAATGTTGCAAAGAGTGAAACTAAGACCCTTGCAAGCAAAGGTATGCTCAAACAACCCCTTCCAATTATTATTTGTATACACATTTGACTTGATGAATTTGTTTTGTCCAGTCACAATTTGGAAAAAAATGTTTTCTTCCTGTGCCTAATTTGTTTTCCATCAGAGGAATAGTTTTCTCATTGCAAGTACAATAAAAAGACTATTACGTCGAGTAAATTATTGATGGGATTCGATTTATTATAAGGTCATGAAACTATGTCTATATTTACGCAGATGAAAGTGGGTTAGACTCTGCCACCATTTGCATGGAGGACCGTCTAAGGTCATTAGGGTTACTTGGCAGTAGTGTTGATAATCTTAGCTCAGCATTGGCTTCAGAAAAGTTCAAGGGCATTAATCTTGATGCCAGTACACCACATAGAAAGGTTTTCCCCCTCCCCTGATAAAGTTTCAGACTTGTTAATATCAATTTTGTGTATAGAAAGTTAGATGTTCATCCCGAATTATGTAGGTGAAAGCAACTGTCTCGTCTATGGAGCCTAATGATGCATATACCCTATTGATTGAATTGGTGGATGCTTGGAAGTCCAGGTACGCTATCTAAATAATATATTGCTTCAAGGACAAAAGGGAATTCCATTTGAAATACAAACCCCAAAACAAATTTATTTTTCATGTTTCTTGCTCACAATTTTTTTTTTATATTTTTATTTGTCAGACCCCACAGTGGAAAGCATGTTCTTCCATGGATAAGTTGTATATTGGTGTATCACAGTGACTATGTTAAATCTCATAAACCCAAACTTCTTAATTCTATGTACAAGGTAAATTATGGTGAAACATAACTTTGTTTTTTGCTTTTATTTTCTAGTGATTGTGAATTTGGTATGCATATAATTCATTTACATAATTTTCAGGTTGCCGAATCAAGAGGTTCCGCAATCAATCCTTTATTACAGTTGTCTGGTCGTTTGCAACTTGTGTCGGCACAGGTTTAACTCTTTTACAGTCTCCATTTTTAATCAAATATCACCCAATCATTATAATATCTCACACAATGATTTTTTATTTATTTTTCTTCTGAATAGATTGAAAAGGCCTCAAATATCAAGCAGCCTGCCTTAGAACGTGACCAACAAGAGGATGAAAGCGAAGAGGAAGATGTCGATGAAGTTGTTTACGGAGTTGATGATGAAGATTCTGAAATGGGCAGCGATAGTAGTGATGATTAGGTGCGTTTGCTACATAAAGCAAGACTATCATTAATCAATTTTGTTGTGTTTGCATTTTTTTCCTTTAATATTGACGGCTTACGTGAAAGAAAAGATTATTTTTAAATTAAGAAGAATTTGTTATGGGTATGACTCTTTTCTTTAGTGGCAAAGTAGATATACAAGTTTTCATCATGGATTTGATTTTTATATATGGTCTAGTTGGATATTAATATGCTGTCCATATACTAAATAGACAATTGCACTTATTTTTCATGAACTTTTTTCAGTGTTCGACATGTGAGTGCAATTTCAAAATATAACTGGGCACTGATTTTATTTTGTTAGTGTAAACTTCAGGGGGATTTTGTAGTTAACCCCTAGTATTAGTATTATACAATAAGTAGGATGTCCTCTTCAGACTTAGTAACCCGGAGAATATGAAGGTGGAATGAACTATCTTTCTTTTAGGATATGCTTTCACACCAAAAGGAAAATTAGTCTGCTCTGAAAAGATAAGAATATATTCGCTCCAAAAAAGCACGAAAAATACATAGTGTTTCTCCACCAGAAAAATTTCCATTAATGTCTGTTTATTTACTCCATTAAACTTCCCATGCAAACCTTATTCGACACGTTACACTATTCTGCATGCGTTTGGATTTTCCTCACTAAACATTGATGTTATATTCCCATTGCCATTGGTTCCACTGTAATATTCTCGACTAGTATAGTAATCCGGCATGCGCGTATTGTACTCTGGTGCACTATAACGCATACTGTACTCTGGTGCACTATAACGGGTATTGTATGCACTATAACGCGTATTATTCTCTGATGCACTATAACTTGTATTGTACTCTGGTACACTATGTCGTGAGTACCTTGGGGATGACTGGGTATATGCGTATTCTGTTACATAAGGTGATGGCTGATACGTGTTGTAGCTATGAGTCACTTCAATTGGTGGTTGAGGCGGCATATCTCTAATTTGCGAGCCCCCGTGGAAAGAATTCCATTGCCCATTGTACTCTTTTTGAAAATTAGGACCATAAGCATATCTATAACCATGGTCAGGTGGGTGGTGGTGTATTACATGGATTTCTTCGTGAGCTCTCGGTTCAGGAGGTTGTTGTCCCGTCTGGCTCGGTTTGGCGTTAGCAATTTCAGGCGATGGGTTTGTGTCAGGCGGTGGTGGGTTTTCCGGCGGTGGCTGTTCTTTTGGGGGCTCTGGCTCGGGCTGTGGGGGTTCGGGTGGTGGGTTTGAGGGTTCCGGTGGTGGGCCCTCTTCATCGGGCGTTGGTTGGGCTGGTTCTTCAGGGGGTTGTTCTGTGTGTAGACAAATGACGGCGCTTTTTCTTGTCTTCTTGATGGCTTTCACTATTTTTTCGGGGTCAGCCCATCCGATTATGGTTAGCTTTTGCTGAGGGAAATCGATGTAGATATCGTTTATACCTGTGAAACACAAGAATTTTAGTGAATTGGCACTGTTAAGTTTGAGAATTTGGTGTAGATTGCACTTTTATTTCTGAATTAATAGGGATCCCTTTTTAATAATCATATGGAAAAATTACTCTCCATGTTATTTGTTTATTATTATTAGTAGTAAATAATCTTTCTGATTTACCAAGAACTTTGTCGGGTTTTCAGCTGATTTGATAATCCCAGATTTGACAAAGTTACTGGAGATTTCCTGAGAACTTTGAAATCTTCCGGTGAATTGAGAAAAAAAATCAGTTTTTTACCCCCTATGAGTTTGCTTACCTGTGATGCCATGCAGAGCCTTCTTGATCTTCTGAACACATCCATTACAGTCCATCCGAACCTTTATCTCTGTGATTCTTGGTTTCTGCATTTACGAAATAAGATTAGAATGATAACTTGTTTTTCTACCTTCATGATGAATATGAGCATGCCCTACTTGATTCGTTCTGCGTGTGTGTGCCCTGTGAAAAACGTATTTTTTAAGACATACCTCCATTTCTGGAACCATCCTCGGAGACTTGTGGGATGATGGAAGGAAAAACCAAGAGGGATGTGTGTAATGGGAAGAGTGCACGGAGAATCAAATATATGGAATGTATTCGATCATGTAGAAAGAATATTTAAAAGCTTTTTATAAATTGTGGGACATGCAAAGAATCTCTTCTTTTGTGTTTTCTTGGAAGTTCTTGGTTGTTGATCTCCCTTTGCAAAGGCTTTGCCAAATTTGTGAGTTTTTGATAATTGCAAAATCTACCCCTCAAGTTTTGCTTAATTACCACAGGTTCAGTTATTATTCTTTCAAAACATTAGAAACACTCTTATAAGGTTTGTGTCTGCTGCGCTTACATCGCGGGGGTAGTATTTGTAATTAGATCGAACCTTAGGGGTAGTATTCTTAATAATCGCAATGTTTGTGCCAAATGGTTTGTATTTGTATACATACATGCATACAGAGAGAATATATATTCAGGGCTATGGCATACTCAATGGTCACAAAAATTGAAAGTAGCTTTTTCTAGGTGAAGGGCATCCACTCTTTTTTTTTTATTAGGGTTCTTAGTGTGACTAATACGACGTCGTTTGCAATCTTATTGTTAATTCAGAAATCATGGCTTATTCCAACTACAGCAGATTGGTTTGCAGCAGCAAGCTGATTAGCTAATGCAGTATAGTATGCCTGAGAATCTAAGTTTTCTAACATTTTCACGACACGTCCTTTGTATCGATCAATAATTAATCGCCCATCCTCAGCTTCGTCGCCTGATGCCAACACACTAATTTTCGTCATGGCATATTGTGTCTTTAGGCGTAAACTGTCTCCGCCAAGGATTACTACACCGAGGATTTCCCCGGAAAATGTATCCTGTATTTCAGACCAAACCGAGTTTCATAAACAGAAAACAAGAAACAGCAGTGAACGGGGGCTCGTGTTTATAAACCATACCACATTTTCATATCGATAATTAGTCTCTTTTAGCCAAAACAATCTCGACAGCAAACGCTCTGCGAACATAAGCTCTGGTGTTTGCCTGTATGTGAAATAGAGACTCCCTAATAGCTCGTAGAAGTGACTGACTTTACGTTGAACGTTGAGTGGGATTAAGGTGAGGTTGTAGCTCGAATCGAAAACAGTCTTTGCGGCTAAAGGGTCGAGAAACATGTTAATTTCGGAATATTTATTTGCAGGAATGTTCATCACGTTTCCAGTATCATGTTTGTGTTTGCTGATATGCCCCCCCACAATTATAACTTCCTGCAGAAAAAAACAACAGAGAAATGAAAAATCTTTCGGGACCAAAAACACTTAAAATAACACACACACACACACACACACACACACACACACACACACACACACACACACACACACACACACACACACACACACACACACACACACACACACACACACCTGAATTGGAAAAGTCGAATTTTTGTCGGAAAGGATAATTTGAGCGACAGTCGTCAACGGACCGTTGGCTAGGATAATGACCTTAGATTTCGAGCCGAGCGAGTTTATAACTGATTTCCATACCTCAAGAGCTGTTAGCTGTCTGAGTTCAGGATGAGCTGTTGTCCGAGGAGCACCAGAGCTCACAGAATTCTCTGCTGTGTACCTGATAGTCGAATAAAACTCGAGTTTCAGACAAAAAAAAAAACTGAAAATGCTCGAGGTTGCTATGATGAAATGAAGCATAAACCTCCGCGAGCCACTAGGCAAATTACGATGAAGCCCGTATAGTGTGTCGGAATCGAGATAGCCACTGCTGCCACGTGGGATGGCTCTGTTGTACTTGCAGGCTCCTATCCCCGTGAAATTAGGATAGCTCTGTTCAAGCGCAAAATAATCTCCGAGGCCAACTGGGATATCATCACGGCCCATCATGTGCAGCAAATCATACAAAACGTCTATTGTTGCTGCATTGGCCCATCCAGTTGGAGTAACTAGTATTGCCTGATAATCAGAATGTGTTGTGTTTTTTTTAGTAGGATGAAGATACGAGAGTCGTTCCAAGATTATTTATTACCTTGAGATTTATTACTTCCACAGGCACTTTAAGAAGATATAAGAGGGCTAAGAAATCTCCAGCACTCATATCCATGTCGAATACAACATTCTTTCCCAGTTGCTTTCCCTCAAAATCGGGCTTGTAGACGACTTCTCTGTAGTGAGGAAATTGTGTACTAAGATTGAACCTTCCCGTTTGTTGTTGCTGGTTTAGTACCTGAAATCGTTACTGTTATTCCCGCTCACATGATTGATAGACAAGTTACAGTCTTACTCACTTGTAGAAAACTTGTGTAAAACTGTTTGTCAAGTGATCTGTTTTTATCGTGGCTTTGCTTGGCTTTTAAAGCAACACGAACATTCACCCCTTGTGGACCTGATACTTCTTTTGTGTATCCATCCTGAATAGTTTACAGTCGACATTAGCGTAAGAAACCCAACTAAATTGTGTCGAGCGCGGTGGATTAAAAATATCAATAACCTTGCAACCATTCCTGGCAATGCAAAATGAATCCGTAGGTCGAGTGTAGACATGACCACTGTGAACATCATTCCTCATTAGGCCAAACTTAGGTTTCTTAAAGTCATCAAAGATTGGATTCGAGCCGTCGGATATCCCATACGGCTCATTTGAGGTGATCACAGTGATATTCATATACTCCATCTCAGCAAATTCATTCTCTCCGTTTATGTTGTTCTGCTTCAGCATTATTGAAGTAGCCACGCCGGCCAGAAACGAGTCCCACATGTAGAAAATCTGCAGTCGAATCAAACCAAAGTAAGAAGAAATTTGTTTACGTGCATGGTTTTCGACAACTTACGCTGAAAAACTGATCATCAGGCCAAGTATCATGAATCATTTTCAAGATCTTGAAGCAGTACTGTGCCTCGTAGGTACGCTGATTCTTCTCAAATTCCTCGAGAAATCGAGCTGTGATGGGGATAGTGTTTGTGGCATCCAGTGGAACAAGAGTTATCGGTATCCCAGAATGAATCACCTGCTATGCCCAATCAAGAACATTGCGTCACAGGCAGCATGCTTCCTCAAAATAAGATAATTACAAAATCCCCCCTAAATTATAATCTTATTACATTTATGAAATTACGTCTTCGACGTCAGATACCAACTTTTCGCGAAGTCGGTGTAAAAGGCGTAGAACCTTCGAAGAGTCGAACCACTCAGCGCTTACTCAATACTGGGCGCCTAAGATTCAGGCGCCTAGAGGAGGCGCGAGAATCAGTACTTGGCGCCTAAGAGAAATGCGCTGAGATTCACGTTCCTGGGCGCCTGGTGCAACACACTCTGAGGAAGAACCAAGTCTCTTAGAGAATCAACCTCTCAGAGGAAAGTGTTCAAATTCACAATCTTGTAATCTTGAATAGCAAGTAGATAGGAGACAAGATATATGTAATAAGTTTCATTTCATTTGGAATCAAACAAAACTATTACAAGGAGAGAACGGTAGATAAAATAATCAAAGGATGCAAACCAAGTGACGCAGCACTCTAGCACTCCAAGGATCCACCGCTTAACACCTAGAGCTAAATCTCATAACTCTAATACAAGGCGCTCAGCGAAAACACACTACACGAAAACTCTCTCAAGGAAAGCGCAACAAGCGACAATCCTAAAACTCCTAAAATACTCTAAGTAAAAACTCGATTTCAAAAGTAAGGGTCTAAGAAGTGATTTTCCAAATCAGGTTCGAGGGTATTTATAGGAGTGCCGCACGTGAGAACGCCGGAGGAAAGTGATCCTCATTGGTTACACGTTCGGCTGACGTCAAACGGAAATTCTTGACGTCACACTTCCAGAACCATCTTCGAATCTTGAATCTTCGAACCTTGAAACTTCGAATCTTCGAATCTTCGAATCTTGAATCTGGGCGCGCTTCAACGGATGCACAACTCCAAAGCTCGTCTACGCTTCACCTTCAATTTGACATGAAAATATTCCAAGTGTTGAAGTTTGGGCGTGTCGTCATCTTCATTGCATTTGATGAATGTTGATTTAGCGCGACTGCAAATAAGGGCGTCTATCAACACACACACATCCTATGCGTTTGATGGCCCTAACTGAGGCGCCCCGCGCATACCACTTCAAGGTTCAACAGGATGCGCGTGGCGCTTGACAAATGAGGCGGCTCACGCCTTGATGCTTCAGGAGGAGAGCCAGGCGCCTGGTGCACCTTGTTAATGCGTTCAGCGCATGGATCTTAGAGAGCTAGACTGTGTGTCTGATTTCACTTCATGCGCTCCGCGCATGGATCTTCAAAGACCGGCCAATGCGCCTGATGCAGTACGTAGTGCGCCTCGCGCATGGATTCTTAATGTCCGGTCAATGCGCCTGATGTCTCTATCCTTAGCACCCAATGCATGCTCCTAGAACAGCGAACATCCAGCGCCTTCGTTGTGATTAAGTGATGCGCCTCGCGCCTGCTCCCGTGCGCTTAGCGCCTGCTGTGTGTCAAATGTCTCTCGTCCAAGAATCAATGCTCCAATCTTCAATGCTTTGAGATGTTCATCCTTCGAGTCTTAATCCTGCAAAATAGAACAAGTAGAGAAGTACCAAGTTGTAGCCAAAACAACATTTACAATCTCCCCCTTTTTGGCACAACTCGTAGAGGAGTTAACATGTAAATCTCCCCCTCAACCAAACAATCATAAACAAAAACTTCCAAGTAAAAAAAAACTTAGATAAAATAACCAGAGATAATATGATAGCATAAAATCATAGTTTTTAAAAAAAACTTAAAGTCTCGCGCCTCAGGCGCTCAAACCAAACATGCATGCAATTGTTCAAGAGTTCGATGCATGCAAGGAACCAAAAAAAACTTAAAGCAAGAAAAAAAAAAAATTCAGCCGTGAATCAACACAAGTAATCACTCAGAATCTTCGGGAAACTCGATAGGAGAGTTGACTTCGTCGTCGACGTCCATCTTCTTGACGCCTTCTTGATGTATCTCCTCCTCTGCGGCTTCCTGTTCAGCGTCTTCCTCTTCGTTAACAGCTTCATCATCAGACGCATCATCATCGACACCATCATTCTCGTCATCCTCATCATTGTCACCTTCATCATCAGAAATATCAACCGCAACACCTTTCCCCTTGTCATCTTTTGTACCTGCAATATCAGAGAGAGAGCCAGGGGACTGGGCTTTTGAAATGTTGGTTGCAATCGTTAGGTCCTTGGCGTCCTTGGCACCCGACACTTCCATCTCAAAGAGATTCGATATTTCAGTTTTCGAGTCCTTCTCCTCTTTTACTTGAACTCCAAACTTCCTCGTGATCTCACTTAACACATCCTGCATAAGTTGGTACATGAAGGTACCATGAAGAGAATCCGAGGCTCCGATTCCTCCCCCTTGGCGGGCAGCCTGATGATACTTCATTAGAATAGCATGATGATTGTTTTCAGAGATAATCAACTCATTAGTTGTCTTGATGTTAGCAGCACGCTTGATCATCAAGTCATTTGAGGCATCTATCAATTCCTCAAGAATGCTGGACGCCACAACCGAATAGGAGCCAGTCATTTGGTCTTTGGAGAACGTGGTAGTGTCAGGCACCTTTGATGGAGGGAATTCAGGCGCCTTGATTGAAGTATCCAGGGAGGAGGCGCGTAGGCGCTTGACATTAGAGGCGCTAGGCGCCTTGAGCGCTTTGCGCTTCGAGGAGAGTTTCCGAGGAGAAGGAGGAGGAGTCACGGGTTCAGGCACATCATCTGGAGAAACAAATCCCTTCCAAGGAAGATCCACCCTCTTATTATCAGGATCTAAGTAAGTCTTTGCAATTGCAATTGTGGATGATTTCTTGAGAGGAAGATCTGGTGAGTCATCCAACATATTGTATTGAAACTCTTGACGACTTAGCATTGAGCAGATGAGGCAAGGAAAGGGCAAGAGAATATCCTTAGAGATTTTTGAATTTTTCAGCTTCGCAATCTCAGCCATCACCATGAATGTCATCATACCAAGATCAAACTGTTGACCAGTGCCAACTCGAAACATCACATGCATCAGAAGGGGGGTCAGAGTCTTGAGGCTGTTGTGTGGAACCCAGTTCGAAGATGCAATTCGAAATATCATGGTATAGAAAGAAGTGAGATCAGCTACTTCAGGCAGTTTTGTTTTCCTCTTGCCGCCCGTGACAAACGTACCAATCTTGAGTTCTTGAGCCTCTTCCTCGGGAGACGGCTTGACCCACTTGTTCTTGCGCATCTCATCGTCATAGCGCCCAAAATGTTCATTGATATGTTTTGGTTGAAATTTGTAAACTTTACCTCGAAAGACAAATCTGCCAAACAACTTACTTCGAGGATTGATGAAATCCTCATCGAGGGCAGCATAGAATGCGCGAACAACATATGGCGAGTACTGATACCGCGCATGAGCGGCTTGATAGAGGCGCATTTCATCAAATGCATCAGAGATATTGTACTCCTCGAATTGATCCTTCCCAAAGGTTTTGTCAGGATGAATGGTCATGATATTCATACGTTCCATTCGGCTCTTGAAACGTTCTTTGTAGAAATCAGAGGAGTAGGCAGGTGGAATGTCATCAACGGTTTGAGCATATTGAACCATTATCTTTGGTTTAGTATTAGAAGTTTTAGCACTCGATGGGCCGACAGCTGTAGACAGTACGATTGATTTCCTTTTAACATTCTGAGTGAGAGAAGCCTCAAGGATAGGTTGCTGTTCAGGCGCCTCGAGAGCCGGCGCCGTGGAACCAGGCGCATCAGTAGTAGTCGTGATGGAGGTAGGCGCCTTCGAGGGGTTCTCCTCGGAATCACGCGCCTCAGAGACAATATTCTCTTCTTGAATATTTGAAAGAGAAACCTTGGAGGGTACAAGTCCCGCATCGATTTTTTGTTGAAGAGTCATGGGAGGAGATTGGGTACCTTGTGTATGTTTCTTGATTCGGATTTTGAGTGGGTTTGAGCCTCCTGACTTCAAGGATCCAGTAGATTTCTTTGATGACGTCGATTGAGCGCCATCTTTGGATTCGGTTACAGCCATCAGAGAAGGCGTGGGAGAAGGGGCAGATGCCATAGAGGCGCGGTGCGCCTTGAGTTCGTCGAATGCCTGTTTCTTCTCTTCTGGTGGCGCTTCCCTAAAACGTTGAGTCAAGTATTTTAACATCTCTTTATTTGCTTCATCAACAGCATCCGCCATTGTACCTATATCAAGGATTGGAGAATCGAAGATAAGTATGAGATGTTAAAACATAAACATGAATCAGAAAAACAAACTCAAGAAAAGAAATCAAACTTAGTAGAAAATGGAAGAAACTTTGAGTGTTCTTGAGTGTTCTTGAAGAAATTTCAGAGAGAATTGAGAATGAATGAAGTGTAAAAAAAAACAATGAAAGTGAAGTGAGGCCTATTTATAGTTTTCAAAACCCTAGAAGCCCAAGAGACACAATTTGTACGGGCTTTGCACACAAAACAGCCCATAAAAGAAACGAGGCCCAAAAAATTTGAATCTGTAACCGCTCGTGCGAGGATATCGGAATCGACGCGAGAGATCCGCAACGAATCACGCTCCGAGATCCTTGTGTATATCTTTAAGCGCCGAGATCAACGGTCATGGAGAGAATGATGCGCCTTCACAACCAGGCGCCGAGAGATCTCCAGGAGGTTTCACGCGCCTATCGCTAGGTGAGTTTTGAGGCGGCAAGGATTGTGGGGCGTTGGGAAAGCAGGCGCCTTGGGATATTGAGGATATCAGGCGCCTTGATGGGGATATCAGGCGCCTTGGGATTTTGAGGATATCAAGCGTCGTGGGTTTCAGAGGCGCCAAGTATTTGAGAGGCGCCAAGAACGTTGGGCGCCTTAGTGATCACACGCCAGGGGTTGAGTTCGAGATTCTGGCGCTGAGAGAATGTCACATGCCGAGAATGCGTTAGGCGCCAGACGCCTTGAAGTTTGAATATCCGAAGAGTATAATCCTCGAGGTGCTGAGTATGAATCTGCAAAAGTAATATCAAAACAACACATCCCGAGTTAGCATTCAAGCGTTCAACACGAATCAAAACATTCAACGACATTTTAGTGGAGATTCAAGCGGTGATACGAGGCAGTGAAGAGCAAATATTTTCCCAAAAAAAAAAGTCCACATTTCATCACTTTCCAAAAACCAAAAATTTCACCCGAGGTGATAGCAACTTTGAGGTATAAGGAAAAATCTCTCATATTAAAAACCGGTGAAATGGACCGAAGTATATTGATAGACATTTAACTTGTCTTTCGTCACAATCACAGGAATTCATGCCGTGTTTCGTCGAAACATATTTGATGAGTTAGCACCGCACAAGAGATTTTAATTCGTAAGCGCAAGGTGAACACTTAAGGCACTCCAATCAGGAACTAGCATTACTTCAATCAGAGGGGAGCCGGGGGAACCGGCGTCCTCCAGACGAGTTTAGCTTAAATGAAATGCAGCAGACACTCATTACAACAGTTAGAGGGGAGCAAGGTTCACTTGCGTCCTCCAAAGTGTGATGGGAGAGTGTCTTAAGGTTCAGCGTCCATGTACAACCTTTCGAAGAGGGGAGCCGGGGTAACCGGCGTCCTCCGTTACTTGGCTTTATGGATCTATGCAAATGAAGCGAGGAGTTATAAGCCATGTTCACATGTCTGCACTCAGAGGAATGAATACTCTTGGGTCCGAAGACTAACGCGGCCTCGAATCCATGTTCAACTAATTAGACTAGTCCACGACGATTCCGAGTGCATATTCAGAAGTAAAGAAAAATAATCTTTCAGACTTCAAAATTTTTCGTGAACTCTTAAAGAGAACACATGCAGAGAGAATTTCTTAGAGTTTGAAATCTCTCAAAGTCAAGAGGTTTGGTAAAGATGTCAGCGAGCTGTTTTTCTGTTGAAATATGCTGTAGACTGACTATATCACGATCAACCAAATCTCTAATGAAATGATGTCGAATGTCGATGTGTTTAGTTCGAGAATGCTGAACAGGATTTTCGCTGATTTTGATAGCACCCTGATTATCACAAAACAGCACCAAGGGAGCACTCTCGACGAGATAGTCATCCAACATTTGCTTGAGCCAAAGTAATTGAGTGCAGCAACTCCCGGCAGCGACATACTCAGATTCCGCCGTTGAGAGTGCGATACAATTTTGTTTGCGGCTATGCCAAGAGACGATGTTATTTCCAAGAAAGCAACAACATCCCGAAGTGCTCTTTCTCTCATCCGTGTCACTTGCCCAATCAGCGTCAGAGAATCCGACAAGATTTGAGGAGGTGTCGCCCGTATACCAGATGCCTAGATCCGAAGTCCCGGAAATGTATCGGAGAATCCGCTTAACGGCTCAAAGATGATCTTCCTTTGGATCCGCTTGGTACCTAGCACACATGCAAACACTAAACATTATGTCAGGACGAGTAGCAGTTAGATAGAGTAAGCTTCCAATCATGGAACGGTAAAGAGTTTGATCAACGCTCCGACTCGTAGTTGACTTAGATAGGCGTTCAGTGGTTGCCATAGGAGTCTTGGCCGGCTTAGCATGATGCATCTCAAATTTCTCGACCATATTTTTCGCATATTTGCTTTGAGAGACGAAGATCCCATCAGGTCGCTGCGAGATTTGAAGTCCAAGGAATTAATGCAATTCTCCTTCAAGACTCATTTGAAAGGTGGAAGACATGGATTCAGTGAAGGCTTTCACAAGCTTAGAGCAAGTAGCTCCAAAAACGATGTCGTCAACATAGATTTGGGCAACAATCATATGTTTGCCCTCTCGTTTGATGAAGAGAGTCTTGTCGACAGAGCCTCGCAGAAAACCAAACTTCAAGAGATATTCCGTTAGACATCCATACCAAGCACGTGGGGCTTGCTTTAATCCATAAAGAGCTTTATGAAGCTTGTAGACATGATTTGGCTTAGAAGGATCTTAGAACCCTTTAGGCTGGGCGACAAACACTTCTTCCTCCAATACTCCATTCAAGAAGGCAGCTTTGACATCCATTTGTCGAAGTTTGATGCCAAGATGGCATGCTATCGCAATTAAGAGCCTTATGGATTCAATTCGAGCTACAGGAGCAAAGGTTTCATCAAAATCAATGCCTTCGACCTGGGCATATCCTTGAGCAACGAGGCGAGCTTTGTTTCGCACCACTTGGTTATACTCATCAGTCTTGTTTTTGAAGATCCATTTAGTTCCAACAACATTTATGTTTGAAGTTCGAGGAACTAAGGACCACACATTATTCCTTGTGAATTCATTCAACTCCTCCTGCATAGCCATGATCCAAAAATCATCTTTCATAGCTTCCTTGTAGTTTTTCGGCTCATTCTCAGAGAGAAAACAAGAAATGCCGATTTCATGGCAAATAGCAGAGGTACAAATATTGTAAAGTTCATCTTGAGGATTTGACGTTTTCTTGGAGCGAGTAGTTCGCTCATTTAGATTTCCAATCATTTGTGTTTGAGGATGTCGTTTCTGAATGTATCCAGGAGCTTCTCTTGGAGCATCTGCTGGATTTTCAACAGGTGTAACTTCTTCATCCTCAGAGGAAGAGTCATTATGTGAGTTGCTGGGTTCTCCTTCTTCATGGCAAGTATTTGGAGTTGAGGTTTCTGAGGTTTCATTAGTAGGAGAATTTCCAAGAGTTTGAAATTCCAAGATTCCTTCCTTAACCCAATCTTCTTCTTCTTGTTTTCCGAGATAGTCTTGCTCATCGAAGTTGATATTCACGGTTTCCATCACTTTCCTTGTTCGAAGATTATAAGCTCTATAAGCATGACTATTTTGACTATAACCCACAAAAATTCCTCGATCGGCTTTTTCCTCAAACTTCTTCAGAGGGTCCCGATCCTTCAAGATATAACAAGTGCATCCAAAGATTCTGAAGTGTCCAACAGATGGCTTCTTTCCATTAATAAGTTCATAGGCAGTTGCCGTAGTTCCAGATCTTATACTTATACGATTCAAGATATATCCAGCAGTGGATACAGCTTCTGCCCAAAACGATCTTGCAAGATTTTTAGAGATTAGCATAACTCGAGCCATTTCTTGGAGAGTACGATTCTTTCTTTCAGCTATTCCATTTTGTTGAGGCGTTTTGGGAGCTGAGTATTCATGATGGATTCCTTTGAGAAGGCAAAACTCATTGAAGCTAGAGTTTTTAAATTCGGTGCCATGATCACTCCTGATCCTCTTAACCTTAGCTTCATGATTCGTGCGAATCCATTTTACAATGCCCTTGAAGGCATTGAAAGTTTCATCTTTAGAGGCTAGAAATCTCGTCCAAGTATATCGAGAAAAATCATCAACCACCACGAGTACATATTCTTTCTTTGCTATACTCTTCACTTCCATAGGACCCATCAGATCCATGTGAAGAAGTTCAAAAGGAGCAGAAGTGCTCATCAGACTTGGGAGAGGTGGATGTGAAGATCTCTTGAGTTTTCCCTTTTGACAGTTTCCACAGACTCGTTTCTCAATCTTGGGGAGTTGAGAGATTCCTCGAACTATCTCCCCCTTAGCAAGTTTACTCAAGTTTCTCGAGCTTGTGTGGCCAAGACGTTGATGCCAAAGATCAACTTCATCAGAGACGGTTACTGAGAAACAACTATATTCCGTTGTATAACAATTATTTTTGGCTCTTGGTCCTTCCATTATGCACTTTCCTTCATTGTTGTAAACTTTGCACGAATCCTTGTCGAAACTAACATTCAGCCCCTCATCACACAGCTGGCTGATACTTATCAAGTTTGCAACAAGACCTTTGACGTGGACAACATTCTTGATCGGAGGTAATCCTTTGATGTGTAGAGTTCCTTTACCCATTACGATGCCTTTTGCTCCCCCTCCAAACACCACGGGGGCGCCTGTTATAGGCTCGTATTCCTTCAAGAATTTCTTCGTTCCAGTCATGTGTCGGGAACATCCGCTATCAAAATACCAAATACCTTTGGATCCTTTCTCAGAGGCATTCAGAGCAACATTGCAGAAGATGAGTTCTCTTGGTTTTCAACCATTTGTGAGAGTGGAATCGAGTTTGGCTTCACTCTTTTGTTTCACAGCCCATTTCTTCTTAACATCGAAATTCTGAGAATTTCTCAAATTCAAAGATTTAGCGTTTTTCAGATCTCTCAGAGGTAAGGAGTTTTTCTCTGAGAATGTTTCTCTAAGGGATTTTCTTTGAGACTTTTGTCTTGAGAAATTTTCTTTGAAGGCTTGAATAGGATCCACCTTCTTGACTTTCTTAGCTGAGCCATTCTTGTTTTTCTCGGTCACAAGTCCGCGATTCACATCATTCTTCAGTCTGTAGCAAAACGGTCTAATGTGTCCAGGTTGGTTGCAGTAGTGGCACACATACTTTCTTTCTCTTCGAGATCCTTGTCTTACAGGAGCTCCACTCCTGACAGATTTTGAGTGAGAAGATTTTTCATCAGAATTCAAGATCTTGGTTTTGCTCAGCTTCTTCAGAAGAGTTGCTTCATATGGTAGGATCCCTCGAGGATGTTTCACAATAAACTTAGGAAACTGGTAAGTTTGAGATTTTGAGCTATTTGTCGAGTTCGACTTTTGAGGATCAACATCAGACGACGTCACCACCTTTTTCCCTTCAGCAATCTCCTTTCTCTTAGACAGTTCAAATTCACTCAAGATTTCTTTTTCTGCCACCTCTTGAGGATTATCAGAGGCTTTGATGAACATTACTTCCTTCTTTTCAGGAGTAGCATATATGGATTCAAACACCTTTTGAAAGCCAAGTCCGTAACGCTTGGGATTCATGTAGGAGGCGGCGTTGTCAAACACCGAAGAATTCGTATTCATTTTCCTCAAAAGTTCATCAGTCATTTGAAGTTTCTCTTTCAGAACGTAACACTCTTTGTCACTCATAGCAAGATCAGTTTGAGTTTTTATCAACAAGGATTTTAGCTCATCGTTTTCAGCATCTGAGTTCTTGAAGAGAGTTTGGAGCTTCTTAACTTCAGAAGTTTCCCTTTTTAGAGAAACTTTAAGTTTCGAGTTTTCATAACTCGCTTTCTCGACAGCTTCTCTTAGCTCAATCACTTCCTTGAAGTACTTGTGTTTTTCTTCGAAGAGATCATCAAATTTGACCCTCAGAATTTTTAGAGAATTTTTTAACTTTAGATTTTCAGAGTTTGATACCTCAAGCAGGTTACACAGCTTGGCAGCTTCTTCAGAGAATTTTCGTTTTTCCTCAGAGAATTCGTTTACAGATTCTTCCAAGAATTTTAGAGAGATATCAAGCGCTCCGTTCTCGATGATAGATTCTTCATGTAATTTTTGGAGATTTAAGAAGCTCTCCTTCAAGACATGCATTTCAGAAGATTCTACTTTCTCTTTAACCACTATGTGAGTTGTCTCTTCTAATTCAGATTCAGCCTCCGATTCACAATCTGAGAAAATCCCTTCATCACATAATTCTTTGTTCTTTGAGGCCATACAAAAAATATTTTCGGCAGTTGCCGTATCTTTCAAGAAATCATCGAGTTCAAACTCCTCATCAAAAGTGACAACAAGAGCATTGTCCTTATTTTCTTCTGAGCTTTCATCCTCAGACTCATCATTCTCGGAGATCACATTCTCGTCGTCGATCACCACATAGCTCACGGGTAACTTCTTTTTGCGATGTAAATTTGGACATTCGTTCTTAATGTGTCCATATCCTTTGCATTCAAAACATTGCAATTTCGAGACATCTTTGCTGGAAGAAGAATATGGAGAAAGTTTAGTGCCCTTGAATTTGTTTCCAGAGAACGAAGCTTGATTCTTGTTGTCTGGGGTATTCTGAAAGGAGTTGGAGTTTTTCTGAAATCTTCGAAAATTTCTAGCACGGTTCTTTCTCTTGAAATCTTGTTTCACAAGGTAAGTGACTATGTCAGTCAATACAGCAAGTTTGTCGGGATTATTGGAGTTCATCAGTCTCTCAATATCCTCTGCTTCCTCATCATCAGACTCATTCAAATCGGCAGTGAAGCTACTTTCGGATTTCTCAGCTTGAGAATTCGAGTTCTTAGCTCTCATACTCCTTGAGCTCTTCCCTTTCTCAGAAATCTTGAGAGCAGTCATCGGTTCGTAGACAAGTGACATATCTGGGTTACTTCGAACTTTGAGAGTCAAGTCATAATTTCTCAAATCAGCCATCAAGTCAGCATAATCCCAGTTTTGGTTCTCATCGTTGCGTGCTTCAATAGTTAGCACCTTGCTTTCGAATCTAGTGCTCACACTAGATAGAACCTTCTCATAAATCATGGGAGCAGGAAAGATTTCTCCCAGTTCAAATGCTTCATTGACATATCTCATGATCTTGTCCAAGTAATCGTTTATGTCTTCATCTTCTCTCATCCTGAGTTGATGGAATTGAGCAGTGATAGTTCGGATTTTGGATCGCTTAACTGCATGACTTCCCTCACACGTTCTTTGAAGAGTCTCCCAAGCATCTCTGGCAGATGTGCAATTTTTGACCAACTGATACATACTGAGATCCAGCCATTCACAGATAATTAGAAGAGCTTTGCTGTTAGCCGTAGACAAGTCATGCTCCTCTCTTGTCCAACTACGTTCCGGTTTCGGAGTTCTCACGCCATCTGCGTCTTCAGTATATGGGCGTTCCCATCCTTCTAACACTGCCATCAATGATCTAAAGTCAAAGCCCTTAATCCTAGCTGAAACTTTAGCTTTCCAGTTAGAGTAGTTCTGATGAGTAAGCATTATCGGTTTTTGAACAAACATTTGAGACTCCATTTCAGCGGAAAATATGAAGTCAAGTAACGGATCACGTCGTATACGTATGACGTCCCGCTCTGATACCAATTGAAATTACGTCTTCGACGTCAGATACCAACTTTTCGCGAAGTCGGTGTAAAAGGCGTAGAACCTTCGAAGAGTCGAACCACTCAGCGCTTACTCAATACTGGGCGCCTAAGATTCAGGCGCCTAGAGGAGGCGCGAGAATCAGTACTTGGCGCCTAAGAGAAATGCGCTGAGATTCACGTTCCTGGGCGCCTGGTGCAACACACTCTGAGGAAGAACCAAGTCTCTTAGAGAATCAACCTCTCAGAGGAAAGTGTTCAAATTCACAATCTTGTAATCTTGAATAGCAAGTAGATAGGAGACGAGATATATGTAATAAGTTTCATTTCATTTGGAATCAAACAAAACTATTACAAGGAGAGAACGGTAGATAAAATAATCAAAGGATGCAGACCAAGTGACGCAACACTCTAGCACTCCAAGGATCCACCGCTTAACACCTAGAGCTAAATCTCATAACTCTAATACAAGGCGCTCAGCGAAAACACACTACACGAAAACTCTCTCAAGGAAAGCGCAACAAGCGACAATCCTAAAACTCCTAAAATACTCTAAGTAAAAACTCGATTTCAAAAGTAAGGGTCTAAGAAGTGATTTTCCAAATCAGGTTCGAGGGTATTTATAGGAGTGCCGCACGTGAGAACGCCGGAGGAAAGTGATCCTCATTGGTTACACGTTCGGCTGACGTCAAACGGAAATTCTTGACGTCACACTTCCAGAACCATCTTCGAATCTTGAATCTTCGAACCTTGAAACTTCGAATCTTCGAATCTTCGAATCTTGAATCTGGGCGCGCTTCAACGGATGCACAGCTCCAAAGCTCGTCTACGCTTCACCTTCAATTTGACATGAAAATATTCCAAGTGTTGAAGTTTGGGCGTGTCGTCATCTTCATTGCATTTGATGAATGTTGATTTAGCGCGACTGCAAATAAGGGCGTCTATCAACACACACACATCCTATGCGTTTGATGGCCCTAACTGAGGCGCCCCGCGCATACCACTTCAAGGTTCAACAGGATGCGCGTGGCGCTTGACAAATGAGGCGGCTCACGCCTTGATGCTTCAGGAGGAGAGCCAGGCGCCTGGTGCACTTTGTTAATGCGTTCAGCGCATGGATCTTAGAGAGCTAGACTGTGTGTCTTATTTCACTTCATGCGCTCCGCGCATGGATCTTCAAAGACCGGCCAATGCGCCTGATGCAGTACGTAGTGCGCCTCGCGCATGGATTCTTAATGTCCGGTCAATGCGCCTGATGTCTCTATCCTTAGCACCCAATGCATGCTCCTAGAACAGCGAACATCCAGCGCCTTCGTTGTGATTAAGTGATGCGCCTCGCGCCTGCTCCCGTGCGCTTAGCGCCTGCTGTGCGTCAAATGTCTCTCGTCCAAGAATCAATGCTCCAATCTTCAATGCTTTGAGATGTTCATCCTTCGAGTCTTAATCCTGCAAAATAGAACAAGTAGAGAAGTACCAAGTTGTAGCCAAAACAACATTTACAATTTAGCACCAAAAAAAATTGTAGTACCTGATATGCAGCAAAAGGGTCACTAAAGATATTGTACTCTGCATAAGGACTCGACGGGTAGCCTGTGTAGACATTGCCCATAGTTCCCACAGCACCACCCATGATATATATATGTTCGATGTTTTCCTTCAACTCTGGATTCGACATTAGAAAAATCGCGAGATTAGTATGCGCTCCGAGGATGAAAACTGTGGTGGGACCCTCATAAATCGTGTCTATCATCACTTGTTGAGCTGTTGGCTGAATCTCAGGCTGGTATTTCCGGTAGCCCTGATTCGAAAAGAAACGTTACAACTAGAATTTGATAGGTATGTAGTGAAATTTTTATATATACCTTAGGAAGAAAGCTTTTCCGATAGCCAAATTTTGTGTCGGCGTCTAATTTTCCTTGAGCACCTAGAGGAATGACTTGGCTATATCTGCAATACCCTGCCGTGCTATGACCCTGATCGAATAATCGACAACATGAATGGAACATACGAAGAAACGCACATAATGAGACAGTGGATCTCGATTAATTAATGCTGACAAACTAACTAATTAACCTGTTCGATTATGGGAAGATATCCGCCGACATCTGGCAGAATGGTGCCATCCTGGAGTATCCTGCCTTCGCCTCCAAGCCCAACAGAAATGTCGTCTCTTCCCATCATGAAAAGAAGGTCGTAAATCTCAGTTACACTGTGCCCGGGATTGGTCCATGCATTCGCGTTTAAAGTAACTGCCTGCAGATCGAATATTGATGTATCGAGCTTCAAGATGTACAACAAAGCAAATACGTCATCCGTATCCACATCAGTATCCACAAGAATACGGTGTGGTCTTCGGTCGGCATAAGTTATGGTACTTCCGATCATCACTATTAGGCATATACATGCATGTAACGTCACCATTTTTATCGATGAAGAAGGTAAAGACTAACGAGGGTTATTTATAGAGCGTGTGCATGCATGTCATAACACTCATCATCATGTTTAATACATTTGCTTCAAGCTTGAATGATCTTAGTTTTGACAATAATGTTTTTTATCTAGTAGCTCTTTGAGGACTGCGTTGAACATGTTTTGTGCACTCGATTTCAAATTAGATTTTAGAATTAAATTTGAAAATTTTGAATTCCACACTTTAATTTCTTTCCCTATGTGTCTGAAGTCAAACTTTTCTCCACTCCTACCTCAATAGCTCTCCCTTTTTCCTCAACAGAATCTTCCATGAAATTTAGTGTTTTTTGTTTGTTGTTGTTTTGAATGAGGCCTGTTCACGTTGTATCGTGAATGTTCACGAGCGAATCTTTCATCGGCAACCAACAGAGTGCCAAGAACTTGTCACGGGATTTACGACATCGTTTGCAACCTTCTATAATTGATTTGTAGATTTTATATTTATTTATTACATTGTTATTGTTATTCAGAAATCATGGCTTATTCCAATTACAGCAGATTGATTTGCAGCAGCAAGCTGATTAGCTAAAGCAGTGTAGTATGCCTGAGGATCTAAGTTTTCTAACACCCTCACGACACGTCCTTTGTATGGATCGACAATTATGTGTCCGTCTTCAGCTTCGTTACCTGATGCCAACACTTTAACTTTCGTCATGGCGTATTGTGTCTTCAGGCGTAAACTATCACTGCCAAGGATTACTGCACCGAGGATTTCCCCGGAAAATGTATCCTACATTGCAGACCAAACAGAATTTCATAAACAGAAAACACGAAACAGTAGTGAACGAGGCTCGTGTTTATACACCACACCACATTTTCGTATCGATAATTAGTCTCTTTTAACCAAAACAGTCTCGACAGCAAACGCTCTGCGAACAGAAGCTCTGGTGTTTGCCGATATGTGAAATAGAGACTCCCTAAGAGCTCGTAGAAGTGACTGACTTTACGTTGAACGTTGAGTGGGATTAAGGTGAGGTTGTAGTTCGAGTCAAAAACAGTCTTTGCAGCCAAAGGGTCGAGAAACATGTTCATTTCGGAATATTTATTTGTAGGAATGTTGTTCATCACGTTTCCGGTATCAAGTGTATGTTTGCTGATATGCCCTCCAACAATTATAACTTCCTGCAAAAATAATACAGATAGAAAATGTTTCAAGGAAAAGTACCTAACTAATGCCAACACACACACCTGAATTGGGTAGGTCGAGTTTTTGTTGGAACGGATTATTTGCGCGACAGTTGTCAACGGACCGTTGGACAGGATGGTGACCTTAGATTTCGAGTCGAGCGAGTTTATAACGGATTTCCACACCTCAAGCGCTCGTGGCTGTCTGAGTTCAGGATGAGCTGTTGTCCGAGGAGCCCCAGAACTCACTGAATTCTCTGCTGTGTACCTGATAGTCGAACAAAACTCACCGTTCAGAGAATTACACAAGCTGAAAATGTTTGAGGTTGTTATGATAAAATTCAAGTATAAACCTCCGCGAGCCAGTAGGCAAATTACGATGGAGCCCGTATAGCGAATCCGAGTCAAGATAGCCACCGCTGCCGCGTGGGATGGCTTTTCGGTAATTGCAGGCTCCTATCCCCGGGAAATTAGGATAAATCTGTTCAAGCGCAAAATAATCTCCGAGGCCGACTGGGATATCATCACGGCCCATCATGTGCAGCAAATCGTAGATAGCGTCGATTGTTGCTGCATTGGCCCATCCAGTAGGAGTCACTAGTATGTTGTGTGTTTATAGTCGGATAAAGGTACAGAGTCGTTCGGAGAAAGTAGAACGATCCAAGATTACTACCTTGAGATTTATTACTTCGACAGGCACTTTAAGAAGATATAAGAGGGCTAAGAAATCTCCAGCACTCATATCCATGTCGAATACAACACTCTTTCCCAGTTGCTTTCCCTTAAAATCGGGCTTGTAGAGTACTTCTCTGTAGTGAGGAAATTGTGTAGTAAGATTGAACCTTCCCGTTTGTTGAGGCCGGTTTAGAACCTGAAATCGTCACTGTTATTTCTAAGTACCTGAAAACCTTATGAGGTTGATAGACAAGTTATAGTCTTACTCACTTCGAGAAAACTTGTGTAAAATTGTTTGTCTAACGATATCTTTTTATCGCGGCTTTGCTTGGCTTTTACAGCCATACGCACACGCACCCCTTGTGGACCGGATACCTCTTTCGTATAGCCATCCTGAATTAGATTCAGTCGACACAAACAGAAACATAAGGTCATATATTATGTCGAACGCGGTTGATTAAAAATAGCAATAACCTTGCAACCGTCCTTGGCAATGCAAAATGAATCTGTAGGTCGAGTGTATACATGACCACTATGAACATCATTCCTCCTCAAGCCGAATTTTGGTGCTTTAGAGTCGTCGAAGAGGGGATTCGACTTGTCAGATATCCCATAAGGCTCGTTCGAAGTGATCACAGTGATATTCATATACTTCATCTCAGCAAATTCATTCTCACCGTTTATGTTGTTTTCCTTAACCATTATTGAAGTAGCAACACTAGCTAAAAACGAGTCCCACATGTAGAAAATCTGTCGTGAACCAAAATCAGAACTACATAAAGTTGAAAAAAAAAAAACATTTTGTTAATGTGCATGGTTTTTGGATAATTTGAAAACTGATCATCGAACCAAGTCGTTCGAACCATATTCAAGATCTTGAAGCAGTATTGTGCCTCGTAGGTACGCTGATTCTTCTCAAACTCCTCGAGAAATTCGTTTGTGACGGGGATGGTGTTTGTAGCATCCAGTGGAACAAGAGTTACTGGGATCCCAGAATGAATCACTTGAAGAACTTTGTGTCAAAATAAGGTAATTACAAAATTTCCCCTGAAGCATAGCCTAATTACATTCAACACCCAAAATAAAAAAACAAGAAACTTGTACCTGATATGCAGCAAAAGGGTCAGCAAAGATATTGTACTCTGCATGATGTATACGTGCTCGATGTTTTCCTTCAACTCCGGATTCGACATTAGAAAATTCGCGAGATTAGTATGGGCTCCGAGGATAAAAACCGTGGTGGGACCCTCAGAAATCGTGTCGATCATCACTTGTTGAACTGTTGGCTGATTCATAGGCTGGTATTTCCGATAGCCCTTAGGAAGAAAGCTTTTCCGATAGCCAAATTTCGTGTCGGCGTCTAACTTTCCTTGACCACCTAAAGGAATAACTTGGCTATATCTGCAATACCCCGACGTGGTATAACCCTGATCGAACGAACAACAACGAATAATGAGACAGAGGATCTCGATTAATATTGCTGACAAACTAACTTATAACCTGTTCGATTATGGGAAGATATCCGCTGACATTTGGCAAAATAGTGCCATCTTCGAGTATCCCTCCTTCTCTTCCAACCCCAACAGAAACGTCGTCTCTTCCCATCATGAAAAGAAGGTCGTAAACCTCGGTCAAACTGTGCCCGGGATTGGTCCATGCATTCGAGTTTATAGTAACTGCCTGCAGATCAAACATTGATCTATCAAGCTTCATGATGTACAAGAGAGCAAACACGTCGTCGGTTTCGACATCAGTATCCACGAGAATCCGGTGTGGTCTTCCGTTGACATAAATATTTATCGTCACTATTAGGCATATACATGTATGTATCATCCTCATCATCATCATTTTTATCACTTCTAATTAAGAAGAAGGTAATGAGAGTTATTTATGTTGGGGGACGACGTGACGTGAGCGTATAGGATGGGAGCGTGTGCATGAGCTCACAAAGTTTCGATTTTCCGCATGATTTTTCGTTCCTTAAATCTTTACATCACATGATTAATTATTTTGCTTCAAACTCAAGAATGATTTTGTTTTCATCTTTATTTTGAAAATTGTGTGTTTTCCAGAAGCTCATTGAGGACTGTGTTGAACATGTTTATGCACTCGATTCCAAAATAGATTTTGAGTTTCACTCTCAAGCGTAACACCACACTCACACACATTCGATTTAAACGAGCTGAGGTCATAAGAACATGCAGTTCTGTGGCATTGCATAATTCATGAGTACAATGGTTTATTATGCTGTAACCAAATACATGGTAAAATCTTTCTTTATATATTATGTGTGTTCTGAATATTTAAATAGACTGTATACTCTCTTGTTGTTAGTCGAAAATCATTGCTTATTCATGAGGCGGGGCACTCCACATTTTCCTCTGCTCTGTGAAGTTTCCGATTACAGCAGATTGATTTTCAGCGCCGAGTGCAGTACTGAAAGCAGTATAGTAAGCCTGAGGATCCACATTTTCTAATACTTTCACCGCACGACCTCTGTATTTATCTAAAATTATCCGTCCGTATTCAGATTCTTTGCCTGATGCCAACACTTCAACTTTCCTCGTCGCATATCTCGTCTTCAGATGTAATTTTTTACCACCCGATAAGAGTACTGCACCAAGCATTTCCCCAGCAAATATATCCTGTAGAGTAGTTCAGAGAAAACGGAATTTTACTGATATGATGATGATGTATAAATGGCAAAGCAAAGTAAAAAAAGTGTTTCTGTACCACATTTTCATATCGATAATTCGTCTCTTTTAACCACCACATTCTTGATACCAAACGCATCACAAAATCAAGCTCCGGTGTTTCATTTTCCGTGAAACGGAGACTCTCTAAGAGTCTATACAAGTGACTGACTTTACGCTGAACCCCGAGTGGGATTAGGGTGATATTATAGCTCGATTCGAATACTGCCTTTGCGGCCAAAGGGTCAAGAAACATATTCATTTCTGAGTATTCATTTTTAGGAATGTTCATCACGTTTCCTTTATCATTTTTACCTTTGCTGAGATGTCCCCCCACAATAACAATATCCTGAATCGGAAGGGTCGAGTTTTTGTCTGAATGGATAATTTGTGCGACAGTCGTCAACGGACCGTTTGCCAAGATGGTAACCTTGGAACCCGAGTCGAGCGAGTTTATAACGGATTCCCATACCTCAAGCGCCCGTGGCTGTCTGAGATTAGGATGATCTGTTGTCCGAGGAGCTCCATATTCTATAGAATTCTCTGCTGTGTAACTATAAGAGTCAAATAAAACTCAGGTCATAATATGCAAAAGATTACCAACATTATTTATAGAATATGAAGTATAAACCTTCGAGTGCCTTGAGGCAAACTATATTTGAGCCCGTATAGGGTATCCGAGTCGACATATCCACCACTGCCATGTGAGATGGCTCTGCTGTAATTGCAGGTTCCTATTCCCGGGAAATTAGGATAAATCTGTCCAAGTGCAAAATAATCTCCGAGGCCGACTGGGATTTCATCATGTCCCATCATGTGCAGCAAATCATAGACAACATCGATTGTTGCTGCATTGGCCCATCCAGTTGGAGTCACTAGTATTGCCTGATACACATGTTGAGTGTTTTTAGTAGGATGAAGTTACGAGTGTCGTTCCAAGATTATTTATTACCTTGAGATTTATTACTTCCACGGGCACTTTAAGGAGATAGAAGAGGGCTAAGAAATCTCCAGGACTCATATCCATGTCGAAAACAAGATTCATTCCAAGTTTTCTCCCCTTGAAATCGGGCTTGTAGACTACTTGTCTGTAGTGAGGAAATTGTGTCGTGCGATTGAACTTTCCTGTTTGCTGTGGCCGGTTCAGAACCTGAAATCATCACTTCTGTTCTAAGTTTCCACAACAGAAATAAACATGTTCTTATGCACAATGCAAGATACTCACATCTAAAAAATGTCTGTAATATTGTTTGTCTAACGGACTACTTTTATTGCTGCTAAGCTTCGCCTTTACAGCGACGAGAACACGCACCCCTTCTTTACCAGATACTTCTTTTGTATATCCATCCTGAATCATAAACATTACACGATTTTATTTCATGTTTTTTTTCTTTAACAATTAAAAAGTAAAAAAGGAAATAGCAATCACCATGCATCCATTGATCTTAGCAAGGCAAAACGAATCTGTTGGTTGAATGAAAACATGGCCACTATTATCATCATTCTTCTTTAAGCCGAGTTCTGGTTTCACTTCAGCAGCGAATGGATTTGAGCCGTCGTTTATTCCATATGGCTCATTTGAAGTGATCACGGTTATATGCATATACTTCATCTCAGCAAATTCATTCTCTCCTTTTATGTTGTTGTGCTTGAGCATTATTGAAGTAGCCACACCCACTAGGAACGAGTCCCACATGTAGAAAATCTGCCGTTTGCTTAAAAGTCAGAACCAAAAATTACAATCGAACCAAAAACTTTTTCGATAACTTACACTGGAAAACTGATCGTTGAACCAAGTCTCTCGAACCATATGAATGATATTGTAACAGTACTGCGCCTCGTAGGTACGCTGATTCTTCTCAAATTCCTCGAGAAATGAAGCTGTGATGGGAATAGTGTCTGTGGCATCCAGGGGAACAAGAGTTACCGGGATACCGGAATGAATCACCTGCGGATGTAAATATATGTCCGTGAAATTTCATGCCTAATATATACTAGTATAGTATTACAATTAAGAGTAAGCCCACAGTACATTAATACTATAGTATTGCACCTTATACGCAGCAAAAGGGTCGCTGAAGATATTGTACTCTGAATAAGGAGTCGAAGGGTAGCCTGTGTACACATTACCCTTACTAACCGTAGTATTCACAACACCACCCATTACATATATGTGTTGGATGTTTTCCTTCAACTCCGGATTCGAAATTAGAAAAATTGCGAGATTCGTATTCGATCCGATGACGAAAACCGTGGTGGGGCCCTCAGAAATCGTGTCTATCATCACTTGTTGAGCTGTTGGTTGATCCCAAGGCTTGTACTTCCTGACGGCCTGATTTTGAGAGAAATGTCAAAAAACCAGAATTCGAAATTATGGCAAAAAATTTATATAATTTACCTTAGGAAGAAAGGCTCTCTTAATGCCGAACTTGGTGTCGGCGTCTAATTTTCCATGAGCACCTAAAGGAATAACCTGGCTGTATCTGCAGTACCCTGCCGTGCTATAACCCTGCTCGATCGAATAAACGACAGATTCAATATAACAACGCACTTATATATAATGAAACAGAGGAATTCACCTGTTCGATTATGGGAAGATATCCTCCAACATCATCCAGAATGGTGCCATCTTCGAGTATTCCACCCTCGCCTCCAACCCCAACAGAAACATCGTCTCTTCCCATCATGTGAAGAAGGCCGTAAACTTCATTTACACTGTGCCCAGGATTGGTCCATGCATTCGCGCTGACAGTAATCGCCCGCAGATCGAATATGGATCTATCGAGCTTCAAGATGTACAACAGAGCAAACACGTCGTCTGTATCCATGTCGGTGTCCACGAGAATCCTGTGGGGTCCTCCAATGACAAAACCAACCATCATCATCACTATTAACCAAACAAAACTATTCATCACCATAATTAAAACAACTACTCAAATCGACGATCTTTGTGATTTTCATGATCAGTTAGTAGTATTTGTACCTCTCACCTTCCGTGTGCTAAGGCTGTCAAATTAATATACGGCGATAAAGTCTATACTCGATCCATTGTATGCTTATAGGTAAGATCTCATCAGGATTTTGGCCTATAAACACAATGAGCATGTGACGTAATATAGACGTGTACAATTATTTTAGTTCTTAACTTAAAATGCGTTCTACTCCTTACTTTTTTTGATATAAGTTAAAATTTTGTTTTTTTAACCACAGTATCAAACCGATTGTATCAAGTTAAAAACAAATGGAGTAATATATAGTACTACATTTCATATCAAATTTGGACTCTCTATTTAAAAATTAAGAGTATGTCACTGATGACTCTCGATGATGTATCGTGCGAGCGACAATGAGATCTTTTGATTTTTGGAGGCATGCAATTGCAGGTGTAGTATCAAATGTAGCAAATGAATGGCGATATTACAAAAATAATGATGTCCGAGACAGTATAACAATGTGAATCATTATTTACATTTCCCATTAAAAAAAAAACAATGTGAATCATATATCGGCGCCATATTCCATGCGATTCTCTGCTTTCATTTTTGGCAGTTTGTTTTCTAGGGGTGACTGAGGTAGGACTACGAGGAGTCTCCTTAAGTGCTAAGTTGAAATGTACAATCCCTTATTAGTACTAGTACATTCTTTCTTTCTTTTTATAACAGGCAGAATCTGGCAGAATTCCCTTAAAAAATTGTTTAAAAATTATTAAAATATTTTATTGTTATTTTGTCATATATTATAATTAAATACATTATATTAAACATATATTACACAAAAAAAATAAAAAATAAAAATGTTTAGATAAAGATAATGAATATTTTTATATTTATACTAAAATAATCAATTGATTAGAAAAATATTATTATAATATATAAAAATGAAAGATAAAAAATTTATTTTAATAGATTTATTAAGCTAATTATATTTATAATCATATAAAAATAAAAAATAAAAAATTTAATAAATTTGAGCAGTTCTACCCATAGGCAGAATCTGCCCACAAAGAATTACCGAAATGAAAATATATATAAAAATTATAAATACTCATTATAATATGTCACTTTAGTAAAGATTTATTTTGTCGGAAGATAACATTTTCAACCAAGTTTTGCCGCATCCAGTTTTTTTAAGTTTCATATTTTTATTTTTATTTTTTTTATACAACAAGAAACTTCATAATATTTCAAAATCATGATACTTCATAATATGTCTTAACACTCCGATATGCCCAGTCTAGTTTCATAATTTTGTTCGCAATAGTATAGACGTTTTCAAAATCATTATTATAAATTCCAAATGGGGGTGTTCAAGTGCGGTCTCACGACTAGCGCACACACGAGAGCGGGAGCTTGAATATGCACTAGAGAGCCTCAATCTATCTCAAAACCATATGGTACTAAGTAGGAGAACTCCCTAGGCTTATATCATAGACTCCCCTCTCACAAACTTTCAATGTGGGACAACTCACAAGTGGCCTTCAACACACCCCCTCCACTTGTGAGTCCTAGTCAAAGGGTGGTTATAACCACTCACAAACAGGATCGAGCTCCCGCTCTGATACCATGTTAAATTCCAAATGGGGGTGTTCAAGTGCGGTCCCACGACACACCCCCTCCACTTGTGAGTCCTAGTCAAAGGGTGGTTATAACCACTCACAAACAGGATCGAGCTCCCGCTCTGATACCATGTTAAATTCCAAATGGGGGTGTTCAAGTGCGGTCCCACGACTAGCGCACACACGAGAGCGGGAGCTTGAATATGCACTAGAGAGCCTCAATCTATCTCAAAACCATATGGTACTAAGTAGGAGAACTCCCTAGGCTTATATCATAGACTCCCCTCTCACAAACCCCCTCCACTTGTGAGTCCTAGTCAAAGGGTGGTTATAACCACTCACAAACAGGATCGAGCTCCCGCTCTGATACCATGTTAAATTCCAAATGGGGGTGTTCAAGTGCGGTCCCACGACACACCCCCTCCACTTGTGAGTCCTAGTCAAAGGGTGGTTATAACCACTCACAAACAGGATCGAGCTCCCGCTCTGATACCATGTTAAATTCCAAATGGGGGTGTTCAAGTGCGGTCCCACGACTAGCGCACACACGAGAGCGGGAGCTTGAATATGCACTAGAGAGCCTCAATCTATCTCAAAACCATATGGTACTAAGTAGGAGAACTCCCTAGGCTTATATCATAGACTCCCCTCTCACAAACTTTCAATGTGGGACAACTCACAAGTGGCCTTCAACAATTATAAGAGTAAAAATTACTATATTTTACAAGGAAAATTAAATTAATTATTTTTTAAAATAAATTATTTAGGATAGAAGAATTACATCTTTTCAATTCGCATTAGGAAAAACAAAATCAAAGGAAAAAAGATTTTAAAAATATAGGAAATGATTCTCATGAAAATTTGAAAATAAAAGATAAGAAGACGAAAGGGGGTTTTATCTATGCTACTTCCGGTGGAGTACACAATATAGATCTTAACCGTTGATTTAATATTATTATATTCAATACACACATAATCACACATACCCGACGTGTATTGTATATACATTCACAGTTAATATGTCACCAAGTGTATTGCACCTGGAGTAGCATCTCCTAAACCGACGAAAGGGTTAGAATAAAATAGAAAAATTACCTGGAATGCCATTTGCCATTTGACATGCTTCTTTTATCATCTCCAGATATCTGGAAGGGCAAGTTTTTCTTTTGAAATTTATTTTTTTATAAAAAAAATACTGCAGTAATTAATAAGGTATATAAAAAAAATATTAATACATAATTTTACAAAATAAAAATAATTTTTCGTATAAAAAATAATATAAATGTAAAAATAAATATAAATACAATATTATCGATCTTTAAATTCACAAAATCAATTTAATAGTTTTGAATAATAAAATTTGATCATATATTTGTAAAAATTGTATTTAACATACAAATTGAATAGAATATTAATGAACCTAAAAATTATAAACTTTGACCATATAATATATTATATGTTATTGATTTTGATAAATATTTTAAGTCATTTTAAACATATTATTGATTTTAATAAATAAGAACAATATTAATAAATATTTTTATTATATATTAATTATTAGGTATAAATTCTTAAGACAATAGTTAATAATGTATGACTTTGATAATGTGGAGTTTATTCCTATTTATAACTAGTCGAATTTGAATTTTTTATTATTATAGTGAGGTTATTCCTATAGAGTTTTTATTGTAATAAAAATAAAAATATTTTAATTTGATAAAAAAATATTCCGTATTTATATTTAAATTATTTAAATATATGTAAAAATAAATTATTTGATAAATATTTAAATTTGAAAAATGTTATAAACTCAAGAGAATTGAGAGAGAATAATATAGTAGAAAGAGAGACAATATGAGAGGAGAATATAATTGTTATGAATTGTTGTATTCATTCATATGGGGAGACCCCTTTATATAGGATACAAAGTAGGGTTTCTGTCTTGTTCACCAAGAAAGGGTAAACTAGTCATTCACTAATAATAATATTCATAACACTCCCCCTTGAATGACTATTTACAGGATTGCTGCCTCGTTAAAACCTTGTCAGGAAAACCCAGTGGGACAAAACCTCGACGAAGGAAAAAGAGTACAGCCTGCTCCCCCTGATTGTAATCACCGAAGATCTTTGACTTTGTGATCAATCAGTCTCATTAAAACTTGTAACTATTAAAACCATATAGGAAAAACTTAGTTATATAAATTTTGGTCTTCAGGACACAACCTTCGAATTTTCGAGTTTCACATTCATTTGTATTATTGTATATTTTTCGTCCTTCAGGGACATGCCTTTACCAGACATCTATATTGACTAGAGCATTCGCAATTGCTATAACCGGCCGGTAACTCTTCTGGAGTATATTAGATGCATCTAGTATTCAATATACATTTCTTGACAAATGAACAATAATGTGAACTTCAATTCACAACCATTTGAACTTCAGGTTCTATATCTCAGTTTATCTCGAAAACAAACTCATATGGAACATTCTGATATCTTCATTATTATCGAGTGATGTACATGCCTCGTTAAAAAACCCTTTAGGAAAAAATACTCGAGGAAAAGAGTACATGACATTCATATTTATATTGTGATGATTGTCTCGTTAAAAACCTTTAACTAAGAAAACCCCGTGGGAAAAACTTGGTAGAGGGAAAAAGAGTGCAATCACTGGTCTTCGGGACCAATCACTGGTCTTCGGGACCTTGTCTCAATATCAAATTTGTCCATAATGACATATGTAATATAATACTTTATACATGTTCTGTTTTTCATTTCAGGAATTTTAAAATCCATCCAGGATTTTCATGTATGTATCATTCTAATGACCTCTACATGGTCAAATCATAAATTCGATGCATATATCTATCGTTGTTGCTGCCATAAATATTAAGTAGCGGAACTTAATGTCATCTTTCAAAATATTTGATTAACATCGAGTTTCTGCGAAAAACTCTTAAGCAACTAATCTCGCTTTTGTATCTCACCATATCATTACTCGTTTTTCGTACGAACACCCACATATATCCTTCTGGGATAAAATTTTGAGGTGTATACTATAGAGTCAAAATATATTATTATTTAGCGAGTCATGATCAGCCTCAATTGCTCGTTTCAAGTGCTGCTGGCACACTATCATTGATTTAAGTTTTGGATCCAAATTTTCTAGAGCAACTCTTGAGGCAAATATGTCGTTGACGACTTTTTCCATGTTGATGACAATTCATTCTATCAACCAAATCATTCATCATTTCCCAAAGTATTTAATTTGGTTGTTCCGCAATCCAACGATTTTCTATTATCATGTGCACATGCTTTTTCAATGGGATTTTTATCTAACTCTCTTCAGGAGATTTTGAGGGTGACTAAATTTTATTACCGCGAATTTATTTTATATCTTGAGATCAATCTACTACGCTTCAGGCGTATATTAAAATCAACATTTGAGTTGTTCTCTTTGGTATTTGAACTCTTATAGTTCATTTATCACAAATATATGTGATTTTGTCACACCTTCATTAATTTGGCAGATTACTTGCTGAATATTGCAAGTCACTTATTTTCATGAACTTCGGGTTCAATTGATTGGTGGGTGGATCTAGAATTAAAGATCGTTTTCATTCCATTAAATTTCTCGGCATTTAAATCTTTTATATTCTTATCTCCCCCTAATGCCGGGAAATGATCTTCGTTAAATATGCAAATCAGCATTATTGCTGTAAACCGATCTTCAGGATCGCGAGCTCAAGATATTTAATATATCTTTTTTTTATGCCCGTTCATAAAAATACACTTTAATGGTGAATATAACTTGCATATATAAAAATAATTCGCAGATGGGAAATGTTTGATTCATTTCCACACATCATGATATGCATCATTTTCATGTTTAAGTACATTTGTAGTACTCGTGGAGATAATTAGTAAAACTCTTCCGGAGCTCACTCTTAACATGTCATCATTTGCATAACAGTATTTACCAATGATCCTTCGGGGATACATTATCTTTATCAATGATCCTTCGAAGATCAAAATACTTGTGTCATTCAAACTTTATTGACAAATAATCAAATCAAATATTCTTCAGGAATATATATCGAATTTAATAATCTCTTAATGATAAGCAATATATATTTTGTTACTTTTATTCATAAAATATTCTTCAAGAATATTTTGTATTGTGTATCATTCTTCAGAAATATACACCTAAATCAATTGTGTATTCTTCAAGAATAACACGTCAAACATTAAGAAAATAATCGACTTTTTCGATATTCCATGAGTACCCATATAATAAGATACATTTGTTCTTGATTTTCAAAAGATATCCCTCAGGGATAATTCATATGTAATCATTGTTTTAACGAGAATAATCGAATTTGGCGTTTCACTATGAGTATCATGATATGTAACTTTATTAAAAACATTTAATGTTTTGAACTTTGCTTCTTCGGGAGCATGTAACTTTATTCAAAAACTTTGAACTTTGCTTCTTCGGGAGATTTGATATTGCTGCGGGAATATCATATCATAATATTCTTATGAAATATTTAAAACTTATTGCTACTACATGAGCAATTTAATTTGATATTTCCTCTATAATATCATATGATGATATTATCATAATATTTCTTCAGGAATATTCAAAGACAATTTGATTTGTTATTTCTCGAATAATATCAAATCAGGATGATCTTAAAAGATCAATATAATATTTAAATCAAAGTATATGTTCTTCAGGAACATTCAATTTAATTGATATATTAATAATAATTGATTTGATAATACTTCATAATATCAAATTTTCATGGGAATTCAAACTCATGTGACTATCCCAATATTCAATCAAATAACCATCGGGCTATTAAAAAAGGTTTGAATTAACGTTTCCTAAAGTTTCACCCACTTTGGAATTCAGGAAATACCTCAATTGATTCATGGATCGAGTTCGCACATACATGACTTGACCACGAAAGACTCGCATTCTTCAGGAACATTTTATTTTGATATTTCTTCAAGAATATCATATCATGTTCTTGTTCTTTAGGAACATTTATGTTTGATATTTCTTCAGGAATATCATATCATATTATTCAAGAACATTAAAAACTTTAATTGATTTAGTAAACATAATTAATTTGATATTACTTCAAGAATATCAAACTATAATGTTCTTCGGGAACATATGATATTACTTCAGGAATATCAAATTATAATGTTCTTCGGGAACATATGATATATAATATTATAATGTTCTTCAGGAACATATTACTTTGAAGAAGAAGAGAAGAAGTACATATATTTATAATTATTAATACATATAAATATAAATATAAATTCATGCCTTTGAGTTCGGGTCTTGAATGAGTAATACTTCGATGAAGAACGCGGTTGAGCTTTCGTGCTGATAACGTGTTATAAACTCAAGAGAATTGAGAGAGAATAATATAGTAGAAAAATAGACAATATGAGAGGAGAATATAATTGTTATGAATTGTTGTATTCATTCATATGGGAATACCCCTTTATATAGGATACAAAGTAGGGTTTCTGTCTTGTTCACCAAGAAAGGGTAAACTAGTCATTCACTAATAATAATATTCATAACAAAAAAAATATAATTATACTTGTCTCAAACAAAAAAATGCACATTTTTTTAATATGTTAATTTAGAAGTTGTTTGGCAAAAATTATAAATTATTCAAAATAGTACTCCTACTAATGTAGGTTAAACAATTTATAATATTCGAATTCGGGTATTCAGATTTGTACCGAAATAGTCGCACCAGATAAGATTTTCAGTATACCTATTCCCAATAAATTTAGGTACAAGATTGGGTACGAAATTCTTTTTCAAAACTGTTGATATTAAGGTACACAATTAACCGTTCGAATATACTTTAAATGTTTGATTATTTATTTAAATTAAAATAATAAATATATTAATATATTAATTAAAAATCTAAAATATTATATATAATAAATAAAATTATTGTCTATATATAATAGTAACAAAAAATTAACAAGTTAGAAATAGCAGCAAATTTAAATAAGATGAACAGATGGCCATGGAATTGGATGCGCAAACTGAACAAATTGTGATTGGGGCAAAAAAAAATGTTCACTTCGAAATATGACATTTTGTTTTAATTGTTTTCAATTACTTATTTATTTTCTATTTTGAGATGAAATTGATGATTTTTATTTATTAACCGATTGAAAATAATTAATTGAATTTGATTACTATTGATTTTTTGTTAATTAAAATTTTGAGGTAATTTTGGGTACTTATTATCGTAATCGATTACTGGGTCAAGATTTTAGGTACCCAATTTACTAAAGAATATCGATTAATGGGACGATTGTTTTTTGCTTATTAGGTAAGGTTATCCTTTCGTACCGGATAGTCAAACCTAAAACAACTCAAAAAATTATTTCTTTCTTAAGTTGTTATAATCTTAAAGATAAAAGACAAAAATATATTTCTTTCAATTTTTTTACATAATTTTGTTTATATATTTATATTTATATAAGATTTTAAATTGATTAATAAATTAACAGTTTATATAAACAGATGGTGACAAGGAACCTAGCGCTTAGAGAAATTAATCAAAAACGAAGATTAATCATTGTACATTTTCTAAATCAAGAGAAAATCAATATTTGGGCTCACAGTTGTATCAAAATTATCATGGTTGCAAATCAAATACACTTTACATAATTTTGTTTATATATTTATATTTATATAAAATTTTAAATTGATAAACAAATTAACAGTTTATCTAACTTAGAACATTTAATCTTCAATTCGAGTGCTCAACTCAACTGAGCTAACAACCCTTAACTTTTAATCAATATTTTGGCCGAGCAGTAGTGTCAAAAATTTCAAGGTAGCAAATCAATGCATATTACAATATACGGAGTATGCTACAATTATCCAATAATTATACATTGGATTTATTTATTTCCAGTATCTTTTTTTAATCACTACAGGTGTCTCTACATTATTTCGAAAGGGTGCAAAGAGGAATACAAGTACAAGTGTACAATGAAATCTTAATTTTCATATTTTGAGAATGATAGTTTTAAAAAGTTCTGAAAAGGAATTTTATTATGTAAGTTTGAACAATATATATATTTATTATGTACATATATTATTATTTCTTAATAATTTTTTTATCTAACATTAAAATCATATACAGTACATATATAATTATTATTTAATAAAATTCATGAATTTTTTTTATATCGTTAAATTAGAAAAGGTTTTATTTTTTATACGAAATGGAAAGAAGTGATCATCACGTTCATATTAAATGAAAAACCTCTTGTTAATTTATTAGTTAAGAAATATTAGAAAACCTCTTGTTAATAACAAATAACATGTGACAATGCCTTATTAATTAAAAGAGTATATAATATTATTAATATTTAAAAAAATATTTAATAATTTATAAAAATTATTATTATTTTTATTAAAAAAAACAATTTAGTTCAATTTAATCGAAAATTCAATTTTCAAGGAATCATAGTGTGAAGTCCTAAAGTCAGTCATATCCACTGAATTAAAAACAATCGAAGGAAAGAGAGTAAAGAAGAAGTCGTGAGAAGAACTTTTGGTCGTCGCAGTGGCTTCACTAAGTTGTAGAGGTAGAAACGAGACTTCATTACGAAATCATGCAATTCAACATTGTTGCTGACAAAGTTATTGGTCGCAAAAGTTATTCGATGAACATCTGATCAAATTTGTGTGTGTGTTTTGTTTTGACATTGCATACAAATACAATGGTTTATTATTCTATATATATTCTCTCTTGTTGTTAGTCGAAAATAATTGCTTATTCATGAGGCGGGGCACTCCACATTTTCCTCTGCTCTGCAAAGCTTCCGATTACAGCGGATTGATTTTCAGCGCCGAGTGCAGTACTGAAAGCAGTATAGTAAGCTTGAGGATCCACATTTTCTAATACTTTCACCGCACGACCCTTGTATTCATCCAAAATTATCCGTCCGTATTCAGATTCTCCTGATGCCAACACTTCAACTTTCCTCGTCGTATATCTCGTCTTCAGATGTAAATTTTTACCACCCGATAAGAGTACTGCACCAAGCATTTCCCCAGCAAATAAATCCTGTAGAGTAGTACAGAGAAATCTTCAGTTTACTGATATGATGATGTATAAATGGCAAAGCAAAGTAAAAAAGACTATTTAAGTGTTTCTGTACCACATTTTTGTATCGATAATTCGTCTCTTTTAACCACCACATTCTTGATACCAAACGCACCACGAAATCAAGCTCCGGTGTTTCATTCCCCGTGAAATGGAGACTCTCTAAGAGTCTCCACAAGTTACTGACTTTACGCTGAACCCCAAGTGGGATTAGGGTGATACTATAGCTCGATTCGAATACTGCCTTTGCAGCCAAAGGGTCAAGAAACATATTCATTTCCGAGTATTCGTTTTTTGGAATGTTCATCACATTTCCTTTATCACTTTTACCTTTGCTGAGATGTCCCCCCACAATAACAATATCCTGAATCGGAAGGGTCGAGTTTTTCTCGGAAAGGATAATTTGTGCTACGGTTGTCAACGGACCATTTGCCAAGATGGTAACCTTGGAATCCGAGACGAGCGAGTTTATAACGGATTCCCATACCTCAAGCGCCCTTGACTGTCTGAGATCAGGATGATCTGTTGTCCGAGGAGCTCCATATTCTATAGAATTCTCTGCTGTGTAACTATAAGAAGTCAAGTAAAATCTCACAGGTCATAATATGCAAAAGATAACAAACAATAATAATAACAACAGTATTAATAGAATGAAGTATAAAGTATAAACCTCCGGGTGCCTTGAGGCAAACTACATTTGAGCCCGTATAGCGAGTCCGAGTCGACATATCCACCACTGCCATGTGAGATGGCTTTTCGGTAATTGCAGCCTCCTATCCCCGTGAAATTAGGATAAATCTGTCCAAGCGCAAAATAATCTCCAAGGCCGACTGAGATATCATCGCGGCCCATCATGTGCAGCAAATCATAGATGACATCGATTGTTGCTGCATTGGCCCATCCAGTTGGAGTCACTAGTATTGCCTGATACACGTGTTGTGTGTTTATAGTCGGATGAAGTTACAATAGTCGTTCCAAGATTATTTATTACCTTGAGATTTATTACTTCGACGGGCACTTTAAGGAGATAGAAGAGGGTTAAGAAATCTCCAGGACTCATATCCATGTCGAAAACAAGATTCATGCCAAGTTTTCTCCCCTGGAAATCGGGCTTGTAGACTACTTGTCTGTAGTGTGGAAATTGTGTTGTACGATTGAACTTTCCTGTTTGCTGTGGCCGGTTCAGAACCTGAAATCATCACTTCTGTTCTAAGTTTCCACAACAGAAATAAACATGTTCTTATGCACAATGCAAGATACTCACATCTAAAAAATGTCTGTAATATAGTTTGTCTAACGGACTACTTTTATTGCTGCTAAGCTTCGCCTTTACAGCGACGAGAACACGCACCCCTTCTGTACCAGATACCTCTTTTGTATATCCATCCTGAATCATAAACATTACACGATTTTATTTCATGTTTTTTTTTCTTTAACAATTAAAAAGTAAAAAAGGAAATAGCAATTAATCACCTTGCATCCATTGATCTTAGCAAGGCAAAAGGAATCTGTTGGTTGAATGAAAACATGGCCACTATGATTATCATTCCTCTTTAAGCCAAGTTTCGGTTTCACTTCAGCAGCGAATGGATTTGAGCCGTCGTTTATTCCATACGGCTCATTTGAAGTGATCACAGTTATATTCTTATACTTCATCTCAGCAAATTCATTCTCTCCCTTTATGTTGTTCTGCTTGAGCATTATTGACGTAGCCAAGCCGGCTAGGAACGAGTCCCACATGTAGAAAATCTGCCGTTTGTTTAAAAGTCAGAACCAAATATACAAAACTTTAAGATCAAATTGCTGTGCAGCTTAACATTAGAAAACAAAACTTTTTCACAAGTAAATGGTTTAAAACTTTTTCGATAACTTACGCTGGAAAACCGATTGTCAAACCAAGTCCCTCGAACTAAATTCAAGATCTTGTAACAGTACTGCGCCTCGTAGGTATCCTGATTCTTCTCAAATTCCTCGAGAAATGCGCTCGACATGGGGATAGTGTCTGAGGCATCCAGGGGAACAAGAGTTACCGGGATCCCAGAATGAATCACCTGATCATGTATATATATATATATAAATGTCCGTGAAATTTCATGCCTAATATATATATTACAATTAATACTATAGTATTGCACCTGATACGCAGCAAAAGGGTCGCTGAAGATATTGTATTCCGAATAAGGAGTCGAAGGGTAGCCTGTGTACACATTACCCTTATTAACCTTAGTATTCACAACACCACCCATTACATATATGTGTTGGATGTTTTTCTTCAACTCCGGATTCGACATGAGAAAAATCGCGAGATTCGTATTCGATCCAGTGACGAAAACATTGGTGGGCCCCTCAGAAATCGTGTCTATCATCACTTGTTGAGCTGTTGGATGATGCCAAGGCTTGTACCTCCTGACGGCCTGATTTTATGAGAAATGTTAAAAACCAGAAATCGAAATTTATATACATACTAGTATAATTTACCTTTGGAAGAAAGGCTCTCTTAATGCCGAACTTGGTGTCGGCGTCTAATTTTCCTTGAGCACCTAAAGGAATAACCTGTCTGTATCTGCAATACCCTGCCGTGCTAAGACCCTGCTCGGTCGAATAAATTAAACGACAGATTCAATATAACAACACATGTATATATAATGAATTCATTCCTCGATTACTGACCTGTTCGATTATGGGAAGATATCCTCCAACATCATCCAGAATGGTGCCATCTTCGAGTATTCCACCCTCGCCTCCAACCCCAACAGAAACATCGTCTCTTCCCATCATGTGAAGAAGGCCGTAAACTTCATTTACACTGTGCCCAGGATTGGTCCATGCATTCGCGCTGACAGTAATCGCCCGCAGATCGAATATGGATCTATCGAGCTTCAGGATGTACAACAGAGCAAACACGTCGTCTGTATCCACATCTGTATCCAAGAGAATCCTGTGAGGACTTCCGTCGTTGACATGGTATGCCGTGTTATTTCCAACTAAACCAACCATCACGATCACTAATATTAAGCGGCAAAAAAAACTGCTCATCGCCATTATTAAAACTACTCAAATTAATCGACCATCTTTGTGTTTCTCAATGATCAGTATTTGTAGCTCTCACCTTCCGTGTGCTAAGGTTGTCGGCTTCGGTACTATTCTTTTCTCCATGTACTGTCAAATTAATAGAAGCGGTAAGATTTCATCAGGATTTTGGCCTATAGACAGAATAATGAGCATGTACGTACGTGACGTACGCTTCTGCGTAATATAGACGTACAATTATTTTAACTCTTTTAACTTAAAATACATTCTACTCCTGTATTTTTCATATTAAAAATTTCTGAGTACGTCAGTGATGACTCTCTCGATGTATCTGCGACAGCGAGATCTTTCGATTTTTGGAGGCATGCAATTGCAGGTGTAGTATCAAAGGTAGCAAATGAATGGCGATATTACAAGTATGATGATGTTCGAGAATGTGAATCATATATCGGCGCCATATTCCATGCGATTCTCTGATTTCATTTTTGGCAGTTTGTTTTCTAGTGCTAACTTGAATGAAATGTACAATCTTTCCTTTTTTTCTTAAATAAAAATAAATAAATAATATAAAAAATACTAATACTATGTCACTTTAGTAAAGTCTTATTACGTCCGAAGCTAACATTTTCAACCAAGTATTGCCGCGTCACTTCTTTTTTTTTTTTTTTCAACTTGTACTATTTTTCGTTTCATAAATTTATTTTCAAGCTAAAAATTATAGTAGTACAAAATTTTCAATGATAAATAAATTATTTAGGATAGAAGAATTTAGTTACAGTCTTTTCAACAGTTTCGTTTCGCATTAAAACAAAATCAGAGAAAATAGATTTAAAGAAAATATAAATGATCATGAGAAATTGAAAGTAAAAGATAAAAAGACGAAAGGGTTAGAATAAAATAGAAAAATTACCCATTTCACATGATTAAGTAGGTTGAAGTGAAGCAATCGCCGCAGCTGCCACGACTGGGGGCGAACCAGGAACCGTCATCTCCACAGATCTGCAAGGGCCGGAAATCCAAGTTTTTCTTAGATTTATTTTTTCTGGAGTAATTAAGAAGTGGGAATACCGGATTCAGGACCGCCTCATAAAATAAATAAGTTCTGAGGCCCTGTCTATAAAAGTAGAAGTTTATTAGGCAATTGGGTAGGAAAAGTCTACACTACCCTTGCTGTTTAACAAATGAATATAAATTGTATATGTAATTTAAAATAGAATTTCTCTTTTAAAAAATAATAATAAAACTCCAATACAATTTCAGACAATCCACGGTTAAAGTACGCCGTTAGACTATGCACGATAATAAGACACCGTGACATCATTCACGATTATCATACGCCGTGAGTTCATCAACGATGAAGTAGACACCGTGAGGACATCCACGATAATCGAACACCGTGAGTAATTCCACGATAAAGAGAGACCGTGTCCACGATAATCGAACACCGTGAGTTCATCCAAGATAAAGAGAGACCGTGTGACCATCTACGATAAATGAACACCGTGAGAACATCCACGATAAATGGACACCGTGAGGACATCCACGATAAATAGAGACCGTGTGACTATCCACAATAAATTGAAACCGTGAAAACATATAAGATAATTGCACACCGTGAGCTCATCCACGATAGTCGCACGCCGTGAGACAAATCACGATAAATGGACAGCGTGATGCATACACGATAAGTCAACTCCGTGAGAACATCAACGATAATCATACGTCGTGAGACCATCAACGACAGTCATACGCCGTGTGACTAGCCACGATAAATGGGCGTCGTGACATCGTACACGATAATTAAAAGCGACTGTGATAATTTTGATTGAGAATATGAAATTGGACAAATTTAAAATAAATTTAAATCTTATAATTGAGAACAATTGATGAATCAAAACTCTAAAGCCTAAAACTTTAGAACAATTGATGGATCAAAACTCTAAACCCTAAACACCATCGGTCAGCGTAATACAAAAAAGATGAGCAAACAAAAAGAATAACAAAGCACACAGTGAATCTCCTCTTTTGACATCTGGTCAGTAGCACAGATTTTTGAGCCTCAACCAGAAGTGAAACGGCGATTGAAGACCTAACTGGTGATTTTGACGGAGATAAGGAACTCAGGTGTTCCCGAATCATTCCAGCCGAAACCCCGAATCATCTCTGGTGGAAGATAATTCAGGGGAATGATGATTTTATTTTGGAAACTCGAGTATCTCGATACAGTAATGAAACTATGAAAATCGAAAAAGTGAGGTGATAAGTACTGCTCCATGAAAAAACCAGAACAAAACAGAAAAATGGATTATTAATGGGTATAGAAAAATAGAGTTCTTTCGTTCGTATTTATAGGCTTAATATTCTGATCTAATTTAAGTCATCCAACCACCAGGATTTCAAACGTTCCGCGAAACGATTCAACTGCCATCTACACTTATTAATTACTAGTATTAATAAAATTAAAATTTATAGAAAATCACCCCATTAAACACGCTATCCATTAATTTGATATGACCATTCAATTCAGGGAATTGATACATCTCTGTTCTGAGTCATCCCACCGCCGAATTTCAATCGTTGCACGAAACGACTCATCAACTCCCAACCACACCCATTAAACACATTGCGATTAATTAATTAAAAAAATAAATAAAACACTAGAACTGTGTCGCCGTGCGGTTACCACGGTGGATTGTAACACCGTGCAACTGTATCCGATAGCAAACCTTAAAACTTAATGTGTCGTCGTGGTTAGATCACGGTGGATTGTAACACCGTCATATGAAAAAGAAATTGCAATATAAAATACATAAAACAGTGAAATAATATTACACCGTGAATTAATATACACCGTGCAAAAATTCAAGATGCTATATCATATAACCTTATACCGATGCACGGTTACACACACCCGTATTCAACACGGTAATAGTACACGGTAATAGTACACGGTAAAATAAATAGTAAATTAGTACACGCATATATATATTGTAATTTTAATTTTAATTTTAATTAATGAAATCCAGGCGGAGCGCCAACGCGTCTGGCAACTACGGCTGTCTCTTAATAATTAATACGAATACTGATAGATTTAGGGTTTCTATATTAATGAGTAACCGTGTGACGGTTTTAGCAAGATTAATAAATGACGGTGATATTAAAATCTTTTAATGATACATTTAAGGAAAAAGTACAGTAAACAATTGATATTTGGTTGAAAACCCTAAAACCTATTGTGAAAAATTGATGGATCAAAACCCTGAACACTATCTATTGAAAAGTAGATACATCTTGAAAAGCCGCTTGACCCTGTACATGAATAATGGGAAGCTCGGAAGACATAACCGGAACACTATCTATTGAAAAGTAGATACATCTTGAAAAGCCGCTTGACCCTGTACATGAATAATGGGAAGCTCGGAAGACATAACCGGGTCGGAAGAGATCCCGATCTATCCCCATCAAATGCACAGTCTGAAGAGAGTCAAGAAGATGGAGTCCGGTATCATGAAAGATAAGAAGATGGTTTTCTTTTGGAAACTCGAGTATCTCGATAAAGTAATGCAACTGTGAAATTCGAAAAAGAGTGCTGATAACTGCTCCATGAATAACAAGAACAAAACAGAAAAATGGAGTATTAATGGGTATAGAAAAATAGATTTCTTTCGTTCGTATTTATAGGCTTATATTCTGATCTAATTTTAAGTCATCCAACCACCAGGATTTCAATCGTTCCACGAAACGATTCAACTGTCCACGATGCTTATTAATTACTCGTATTAATAAAATTATTATAAAATCACCCCATCCAACAATCCCTATCCATTAATTTGATATGACCATTCAATTCAGGGAATTGATGAGTCTGTTCTGAGTCATCCCACCGCCGGATTTCAATCGTTGCAGAAACGACTCAACTCCCAACTACGCCCATTATATACATTGAGATTAATTAATTAAGAAAATAAATAAAACCCTAGAACTGTGTCGTCGTGGGGTTCCCTCGGTTAGCCACGGTATTAGGTAGAAAATCCTAAAACCTAATGTGTCGCCGTGGTTTGGCACGGTGGATTGTAACACCGTGGAACTCTCATAAATGGGATATAAAAACCCTTGGAACATTTTCGCTGTGGGGTTCCCTCTGTGGATTGTAACACGTTGCAACGGTATTAGGTAGAAAACCCTAAAACCTAATGTGTCGTCGTGATTATATCACGGTGGATTGTAACACCGTGGAACGCTCATAATTGGGATATAAAACCCATAGAACAGTGTCGTCGTGAGGTTCCATCGGTAGCTAATAACACCGTGCAACCGTATCATGCAGAAAACCCTAAAACCTCATGTGTCGCCGTGGTTCAAACACTGTGGATTGTAACACCGTTACAGATCTTAAATGGCATAGTCGGAGTGTGTTCATTACAAAATTTACAATGGAAACCAAAAAGAAAATTATTAAACAATTTAAACTTAACAAAAGTAGTCTTATTACAATTGATGGATCAAAACCCTATTGAGAATTACAATTGATGGATCAAAACACTACTGAGAATTACAATTGATTGATCAAAACCCTATTGGGAATTACAATTGATGGATCAAAACCCTAAACCCAGAACCATACTTGGTTAAACAAAGAAAAAAAAAAGAAATCCAACCCGCCTCAGAATCTACTCTCTGGATGGGAAGCAATTCGAAGACCTTCTTTTTCTTCGGCCTCAATCATAGCCTGTTATGATCTCAACATATGGCCAGATTCACCGCCACGGAGAAAGAGGCACTTGATAAGATTCGTATCTAACAATAAGATACTCGAGATGTTTTGGAAACTCGAGTACCTCGTCATTGATGATCTAGAAAAAAGAAGGTTTTCTTTTGGAAACTCGAGTATCTCGTTACCGGACTGCAGCTTTGAATTTGAAAGATGTGTGGTGAACTGAAAACCGCTCCATAAGAAAAAAAAAACGCAGAAAACATGAGAAAAAATTGGGTATAGAAAAAAAAAGGTTTTTTCGTTCGTATTTATAGGGTCAATTTTCTGACCTAATAAAGTGATCCCGCCGCCGGCTTTCAATCGACTCACGAAACGACTGACCTCTAAACTACGCCCATTAAACACATTGCGATTAATTAATTTATTATTTAAATAAAAACCTAGAATTGTGCCTCCGTGTGTATTTCACGGTTGATTAAATCACCGTGTCGCGGTCACTGTGACTTTGGTAACGTGACTACAACTCTGAATGGGTCGTCGTGATGTTAGCACGGTGCATTCTAACACCGTGTACGTACATGTTATAGGTGACATAAAAACAAACCTAATCCTCTGTCATCGTTGGTATCCCACGGTGCGTAAGCCGTGGTATGTTCATATATGACATAGAAAACTTAACCCCACATCCACCACGATATCCATTAATTAGATATGACCGTGAAATTCAAAGAATTTATGATGTGTGTCTGTTCTGATCCTCCTCCCACGACCCAACCCAACTTCCAAATACGCTCATTGATGGTCCAGATATGATATGATATGACCATTCAATTCAGGGAATCGATGAGTATCTGTTCTGAGTCACATCGTCGCCGGATTTAAATCGTTTCACGAAATCACTCAATTCCCAACCACCCCCATTAAACACATTGCGCCGTGGGTTTATTACAGTGGATTTCCTCACCGTGTAACGGTTACCGTGACGGTCTATGTAACACTGATAACCCTTGATAAAAACCCTTACCCACCGTCGCCGTTGGTATCTCACGGTGTATTGTGAAACCTTTATTAGTTTATTAACCCCTCAACTACCCACTTTTGGCGTGTATACATAAGCACCGTACCACGCTGAAAACCCTAATTTTTATAAAATCAAATTTCATATTCAATGGCCACCCCAATCCCGATTTGTAGATTCTTCAAAATTCTGAACACCGTTGATTTCCGTGAAGTTTGTCGTTTACCTTCTGATTTTGCTCATGAACATGAGTATCTGGCAGGCAGGGCTACTTTGCTTGGAGATTGTGAGACACTCGCCTCATTTGTCACCGCTCGTGCCCCGTGGTCCGTGGAAATCTCTTGGGATAACGGTTACGTGTGCTTTCGTCGTGGCTGGACCGATTTCTGCACGGCTCATCATCTTAAATTCGGTTATTTTTTGGTTTTTCACTACGCCAAGAAATTGGGTCCTTTTTTTGTCAATGTCTACAATAAAGATGGTCTCGAGATTCGGAACTTTTCCGATCCTAATGCCCCTGGAGACCCCCTTCTGCCGACCATATCTAAGGTTGTAGAAGACATCCTGTTTGAGAAGGTGGTGGAAGTGGTGGAGCTCTCGGACGATGAGGACGATATGGACGATGAAGCAGACGATAAGGACGAAACGACTGATTTAGGCGATGACGCAGATGGCGAGGATGATGAACCATGAATGCAAAGAATGTTTCTTTCTGCGTTTTGTTTATGAATAGTATGCTTTTATTTTTGCTTTTACAGTATGTTTTTCTAGTTTCGTAGCTACTACACTACGTATTCTACGTTATAATACTGTACTAGTGCTTGTTTTTCTTTGTTAATATATTTCGACCTTCTCCCACCGTGCACGAGTAACCGTGTGACTTTAGCGTTTGAAGATATTACCGTGCGCCAAGGGTCGGGTGATTGAACCGTGGCAAAAGGCAACCGTCCTCTCTTTTTTTTTTTTTTTTTTTTTTTGGTTTTTGGGAATCCCGGTAATTTAATTTATTAAATATTAAAAGATGAATAAAAAGGTTGAATAAACCTGCGGCTTCAAAAGCTGTTTTGTTCACTGACAAAACCGTGCCACGTAAGTATCTGTTTACATACTTACATTGATTTGACCGTCGCACGGTACTGTATCACGGTGACGTCTCACGACATTACCGTGTGAGCATGAACAATGACGTTTTCACGTGATTTTTGCACAATCGCGATAATCTTTTTGGCAAAATGCTTAATAAAAGTTAATTTCCTATGGACATGATTATATTGAACCTAAAAAATTCCACAATAATCCATCAAACGATTAAATTCCACAATACCATGTGCAATATGATCACACTTGAGAGTAAATTGTTACCAATAAACTACATATCTCTTGAATTTGAGACATGCACTAATGCAAATCGCATCGTACGTCTTTAATTTCAAATACCATACGTCTCACTGCCTGAAACATGACCCCGTTGATGGTAACGACGCCTTAAAAGTGTATACAAACGATTGACGATCGTTTTTTTGCGGGTTGAACAAGCCACGGTGTAGATGTATTGATGACCATGTAACGCCGTGCAGATACAACCGTGAAACTAAATGACCGTGCGAAACAAAAGAATAAAGGATGACTATACCGGCCTGCAAAAGCTGTCCTGATAACTGACACCACTAATATTTCGCGTGCATCGGTTATCCCGCTCCAATACGAAAATACGCCATCTAAAAAAAGAACTCGTCCAATTTTAAAAATGTTTAAAATTGATTTGATAACCACACGATGTTGTACCACGGTGACCTCTTGTGAGCATGAACACTCACGTTTTCGTGTGATTCTTGCACAATCGCAATAATCTTTTTGGCTAAATGCCTAAGCAAAGTTAGTTTCCTATGGAAATGATTATATTGAACCTAAAAAATCCACAATAGTCCATCAAACGATTAAATTTGACATACCATGTGCAATATGATCACACTTGAGAGTAAATTGTTACCAATGAACTACACATCTCTTGAATTTGAGACATGCACTAATGCAAATCGCATCGTACGTCTTTAATTTCAAATACCATACGTCTCACTGCCTGAAACATGACCCCGTTGATGGTAACGACGCCTTAAAAGTGTATCCAAACGATTGACGATCGTTTTTTTTGCGGGTTGAACAAGCCACGGTGTAGATGTATTGATGACCATGTGTCACCGTGCACAATATACGTTTTACTGAGCCGTGCGTAAAACGGCTTCCCCCTCTCATTTATTTTCCGATGTTTTAATTTGAATTTTAAATAAAAGAATAAAAGATGAATACCCGCCTGCAAAAGCTGTCCTGATAACTGACACCACTAATATTTAATAAGTACACGTGCATCGGCTTAACCCGCCCCAATCCTAGAAACGAAAATACGCCATCTAAAAAAAGAACTCGTTCAATTTCTAATATTTTTAGAATGGATTTGATAACCACACGGTGTTGTATCACGGTGACGTCTCGTGAGATCACCGTGTGAGAGTGAAGACGTCTTTAAATTCAAATACAATAACCGTCGCCGTTGGTACCTCACGGTTCGTGCTGATACAAGACCGTAAGTGCACACGGTTATCAACGATTTTTTTTTTAGATACAGTCATTGATAGTTTTGCACACGGCGCTGATCAACCACACGGTGATAAACACACGTTTATACATACAACGGCATACAATATATGAAAAGTTTACTCTCTTGCAAACCAAAACGAAACCAACTGTTATCCATCCCTTAATCAAAAAGGGAGTTCAATGTCTTTGCAGGACATCCAAAATATCTTCAGTGCTATGTTTTTTCTGACAGCTTTGATATCGATGTCGTCCGCGTTACGATACAATGATGGGTCGGTGAGCAATCGTTCCAAATACATTGTGCAGAAAGGACCGCAAGAGTGGTTGTCATCTTGGGCAAATTGTTCTTCAGCTGGCATGACCTTGAGCTTGAAGTCTTCCGTTTTCACAGGTAATCTTTTTCTTTCCCAGTAACCTGTTTTCTCCAACATTCGAGGTAAGACCTTCAACAAACACTCGAACTCAGGGGCGCGAGGGTTCACACCAGGCTCATAGTTATGAGCTTACGAGTCATACAGCTCGACAGTCCAATCATCAAAACAAATTCGAACTACGACCCAATGTCCCGGAAGATGACAAACCATGACGGCCTTCACATAAAATTGTTGGGATTCGATGTCCCGGGCTATCATGAATTATGCGGAACCGATAACCCGACCGAAACCCTATCGCCGGAAGACCCGAACGCGAACCACCTCACGAGCCGGGGCCCAACCGAACGCCCAGCGAGGCCCGAAGGCCGCGTGCGCCAGCCGAGCCCCCGCGAGGGGCTGGCGATCGTCTTCGGACGATTGCTGGGATCGCTATGAGCGATCCCCGGGGCTGCTCGCAGCAGCCCCGCAGCGAGTCGCTGACTCGCTGCTCGCATGGAGTCAGCCCCGTGCGCCTCTGCTACGGGAACTCCCGTAGCGCGCACGAGGCAGCTGCGGGTCAGCCCCGCAGCGACCCGCGATCGAGCTCACGGGCTCGATCGCCCCTCGGCTTCGGCCGAGGGCTTTGCGTCCAACGCGCCGCCGGCGATGGCGGCTGGGATCCGCCGTGGCACCAGCCCACGGCATCCCGGACGATCGACCCTAGGTCGATCGTGTGCCCCTTCGCCGCGCGTTGCGGCGGTCCGAACCCTAGGGTTCGACCGCCCCTTCGATCCTCGCCGGGGATCTCGAATCCCCGTCCCCGAGGTTCGTCGTTTACCCGGATCGTCTTGTTCATGTATACATCACAATTAAACGAACATATAATCATAGAGGGGGTTTATGATTATGTACCTCGATTCGTTGTACGGAGAAACGAAATCAAACGTTGATGACCTTGCGATCTTCCTACGTATTCCTTGCACCTCGTCCGAACGTCGTGTGGGCGACGATCTATCGAACTCCTATGGATCTCCTTCACTCTTCAAGACTTTATGATTGGCGTAGGTTAGTTATGAATTGTGAAGACCATGTAGTGCTTTTATAGGCTACGTAGGGGATCATAAGGAGGTGGAATATTGGGCTTCTAATATTGAAGATTAAATTGAGCCCAGCCCAAATCTATTAATCCTTATCAATATTAATTAATTTATTTTCCACTATATAAATTAATTGCACTCCCAATATTAAACCATATTATATCAAATAATATTTCTCCGGTAGTATTATTTATTCCGTGTATTTAAGATTTAAATATCCATGAATAAATTTATTTATTACTCAATAAATTATATTCATCTCTTATATCCGAGACTAGTACCATTCAACCTTAATTATTGTGCGGAACAAATCCACTCATGAGGTTTACACAATAATTCCTTATGAACTCATCTCGGGGATATTATCAACCCTTCCGGGATACACTTTCCCGTCAAGTATTCACGGCATGTCATATATAAAATATAGCGACCCAATTTTACCGGTAATCATTGTTTTAAAAAACGGACGAGGCGTACGCCTCGAGGCGCGCCTCGTACCGCCTTGACATTTCCATGTTCTGAGACGCACGAGTCAAGATCGTTTCAAAATATATACGCCTTAAGACGTGAGGCGTACGAGTCGAGGCGCATCCGCCTCGACTCGTCTGAGGCGGTCTTCATATTTTTTTGTATTTTTTTTTAAACAAATGACATTTTAATTTTATAATTAAGTTAATATTATTAATTATACTTGACTCAATTTATGATCAATTAATTTAACTTTACAATATTATTTTTTTATATTTATTCATCACTCTCAAACTTTAAATTTCTAATTGAATTTCTCGTTTTAAGAAACTTAACTTCTCCAAGTACGTTGTTTTTACATATTTTTTCTCTTTGGTAATTTTTTTCTCTTTGGTAATTTTTTTTCTCTTTCTCTTTCTCATTTTTGCATTTTTTTTTATTTTCAACAACTTATATATATTGTTTTTCATAATCGTTGTTCTCTATATTGTATGTTTCTAACTTTATATATTGATTTTCAAAGAATCAAAATAATAGTGTCAACGAAAATATTTAGATTTTAAAATTATTTACCAATGTATTCGGGTAATTTATTTAAATAACACTTTATTTATTAATAATAAATTAAATATCATTTATAAATGTAATACAATATATTTTTTCTAATAATTTTATAAATTTTTTTGTTTTAATTTGAGGCGTACGCCTCGTTACGCCTCAAGGCGTACGCCTCATGCCTCAAGTGAAAAACACCTCAAATACGAGTCACGTTTTTTAAAACATTGCCGGTAATTAACCCAATAATTAAATCGGTTAATTCCTTTGGAAAATCAAAGTCTCTAATATTAAATATACACACCCGCAATAGTATCGGGGATTAAGAATAAAATACTCTGAGATTTAAATTGATTATCCAAGGCAATCCTAATCAATAAATCTCAAGCGATCCGCCCAATACACTAAGTGTACAAGTGTGATAAAATAATTAAGATAAATTATTTTCTCTCACACAACGACTATACCGATGGATTGGTCTGTGTCCATCTAGGTCGTGAGCATCTGTTCGATTAAATACGAGTAACTGATAGTATGATCTTCTGTGTGCCCATGCACACCATACTAACTACAACGTATGAAATCCAGGACCATATTTTGCATAATTAATTAATAATAATTAAATGCAAATAATTGTTTATTAATTAAATAGGTTAAATGCTATGACCGGGAGTTTACCGATACTTAAATCTAGACATTAAGTACACAACTCCAACAATCTCCCACTTGTACTAAGGTCTAGTCATTTCCTCCAAACTCCCGACTCCCATACTCATCACGTGCTTAAGTTATACTTCCCAGAAGTATTATGTGAATGAGCAATCTAGGTTGCCGCTCTGAAGTTATCTTGGTGACTACTGCGTCGTCTCCCTAGACGATGACTCGAATCAGGTGGTACTTGCTCTATGTGTTATCATCACCTTTTGAACTTATGACTTCTTCCAGTTTACCATGCACCGCTATATACATAGCCTTTGGTGAACCAAGAATCATATCCAAGTTCAGAGGTCATCCCAGAACCTAACCAAAAACTTCCGCTGCCTCTGAGGCTGCTATTCGGTTTATGATAGAGTCCGAGAAGCATCATGCTTATCACTCTTTCATCTTTAGGTTCCACCTCCTTTTAAAAGTGAACACATAGCCTGATATCGACTTACACTGGTCTTTCTCTGATTTTGGATCTGAGAAACTGTAATCCAAGAATATTTCGTCTTGCTCCGTAAGCCAGTACTTTGAAAGTACTCTTACAGCATTCGAACATCCCTTATCCAGATTACTTTGATATCCTCCCACTATGCTAACCGTATAGTTGATATCAGGTTCTTGTTTTACAACACTGCATTTACGAAGCTCTCCACACTCGAAGTGTAGGAAACTGCTTTGTCTATATCTATGTCCTTTATGTGTTCAAAACACATACCTTTAGATAGATGCATTCTGTTCCCGAAAGTTAATAACCTTTCTCAGAATTATGCATGTTTAAAACAAACCATAATCGCATAAGATATCTTAAGAGAAGTACAAATGTTCTTATCTAGAGATCGAAGGATTCTAAGAACATGGTCTAACTTACTCTTAATCTTATATCTCGATTCATTTAGACAACCTTTATTTTATGTCTGACAACACTTTTACGTTGTTGCCAACGATGAAGTGTTATCTACATAAAATCTCGAGAAACACCACCTTGTTTCCATTACGTCTCTAACACACCTTTCTTTGTCTTATGTACTTTGATGAATCCATCTCATGGACTATCTCATCAGTTCGCAAGTTCCACAATTTACAGCTTTGTGACAATCCATAAATGGATTCACTAAGCTTGTACTTCTAAATGATCTTGCCTCTTAACAATAATAGTTATTGTTATCCAAGTAGGCACATTTAGATTAGTACTGCCTCCTATGCAGAACCAGGGATCGATTTCATGTCTACTAGATCCAGAGTTCAAAACTCCTCCAGTCTTATGAACATCTCCGGTTGCTTAACAACCTCCCACTGCAATGGCGTTCTGGTGTATAACAGTAATAACATTTAGGTGCAGTTAGTGGTGAACTACTACTCGGTTAGGCTGGTTCTCAGTCTTTCCTTTTCCTCATTTTCAAGTACCTTGTCAGTTAGGGCATTTTAGTTCATCTAATAGTCTTCCTCTAAGAACCGGGTGAGGACTCCCCTCTGGTTCATAGTACTATTGAACATACAATTACTTGTTCTACTAGGATATTCTACAACCACATTAAATGTGCCGTTGTATCCAGAAATATCCATAGAACATAGGTAGTTCCGAACAACTTGTCCTTTTACTATTAGAATTCCATTTCTTATCCCTGACACACCATGTATACACTCCAGTGTATGGTGCAGTCCTTTGAGACTTAATCTCAATCTTTGATTTATGCTATGTGTTGTTTAGATAGGTGATAGCCTCCGCGAACAAGCCGCAGGCTTCCAATGGATATACTTTGTAGGTTCCCCATAATAGCTTTGTGTCTACTGAAAAACACTTTGCTTTTATGGCACATCAAGTATTCTAATCCATCTTCGAGTATTCTTTGAAAGAATGACTCGTACCTTTCTAATTACACATGTACTGCATTAATCATGAATCATTCTTAATGCTTGTCCGATTTCAAGAATTCACAAGCATAATGATAAAGAAATACATCTAATAAGTAAAACAAGTTATACATAACGGTTTGTTGCATCGTGGTAGACTAAGGATTCATCATTCATATATTTCTATCTAAAATGTACCAGAATAGATAACACCATTATTTCTTATCTAAATCACTGAATGATTAAAGAAATAAATATCCATTCATTAATAAAGAAAAACCAGAACAAAAGTTCTTTTCAAAATAAGGGGTACATAAAGCAATTACTTGAAATGAAATCTTAAAACTACTGAAAGCAGATAAATGTCTTCCACTGCAACCGCTGCTACCCCAACAGCTTAGCCCATGTAGACTCGAACTCTTCTTTTCTAAGTCGCCGGGTTTTCTGGAACCCCTGCATTTAAAATAATGCACATACCGTCAGTGGTTCCATATCTACACACCAGAATTCTGGTTGATAATACCGCTGACTATGTTTTTACGACTAAAGAAAAATTCGTACCTTTGAGAGGACATTCAGACTTCCAGTGTCCAGACTTGTTGCATCGGAAGCACTTGCCCCTTGGCTTACTAGCCCCCACTCGTGGTCCATTCCTCTTGGCACCACTGGGTTTCCAGGCTTGCTTCCTTTTCTTGCCCCTACCTCCAACAGCTTTCAAGCTTTTGGACATGGTAGCTACAAGCGCTTGAGACTTGCCCTTCTTGTAGATCCCCTCTGCCGCCTTTAGTTCAGTCAGGAGTTGCGCAAGAGTATAAGATAGTTTACCCATATTATAGCTCATACGAAACTGCTCAAAACTAGGGGCCAGAGACTGGAGTATGATGTCGACTTGCGTCTCAGCATCAATAGAAGCTCCTAGGACCTCAAGTTCATTCAACAAACTCATCATCTTAAGAACGTGCTCCCCAACGGGCGTTCCTTCAGACTGAGTAGTCGACATGAGGACTCTCATGGCTTCTTGCCTAGCCGCACGATCTTGCTCCCCAAACATCTCCTTGAGGTTGAACATCATATCATAGGCAGTGTCCATCGGCTCATGTTGGGTTTGGAGTACATTTGACATGGAAGCCAAAATATAACACCTAGCCATTTCATCAGCCTTTTTCCACTTCCGATATGTTCCTTTTTCCTCATCAGTCGAGGCAGCCGTGGGCTCAGCAGGGCATAACTCATGGAGTACAAAATTGTACTCTTCAGAAGTCAGGACAATGTCTAAATTTCTCTTCCAATCAATGTAATTGGGACCAGTGAGTTTATGTTCCTTGAGTATCACAGAAAGTGGATTCATAGTTACTCTCTAAACCTATAAGCACATATAAACAAACAATTAATTTAATGTCCGATATTATCTCCCTCAAATAATATCATTAAATTACTAATTACATCTAAAATCCCATCAGGTAAGGCAAGCCACGTGGTGTGGACGTTTACCCACCTAAATGATTTAGCAATTAGATTTTCTTTGGTCATACATCGATTATAGCGTAACTTCGTGGGGAAGAATACTATAACGCGTATCTAAGTGTAAACCATTACTCAGCACCAAAGTACATTGTTTGGAATTGCTACATCACCGCAAGCCACGTGGTGTGGACGTTTACGATAATTTCACAACCCTTCACAATTACTTATAACTGTCTACATCAATTAATCCAAAGTCCGTTAGTACAGCAAGCCACGTGGTGTGGACGTTTACTACACCAAGAGACTTTTATAATTGACTCCCAATTACAAGAACCATTCGATTTCTGCAAATCAAGACTCGGAGAATCATAAGTGAAACTCGAAGTTTCTAACCAGTGATTCACCATGCGAACGACCCTATCTCTCATAAATGAGGGAGCCAAGCAGACAATCGATCCATCTATCAAAGAATGGTACGAAGGTCTCTAATTTGTGTCATTCACATGACCAAGTGGCTTTGGCTCCATTCCACTCCCCGGGGTGAGAATGAGTCGACTTGAAGTCAGTTTCAGAAAGACAAATTAGGCATTGTTTGATAAACTTGATCAATGTTTCTTGTAAAAGGAATTATAAGAATTCTCCTCCAATGACTCGTCTATACGAACTTTGAAAGTCCATAAGAGTCACCAAGAGAACAGTAATGGAGACCATGGGAATGTTTCCATCCCCTCTCCCACATAGCTTTTTACAATAAATGGATACACTATCTAGTGCATAAAGTAAACACATATAGCATGCATACAAGCAATAAAGCACATAGTATCACATAGTCAAAATAATGCTAGAAAAATTATTTTCCCGACTATCATGGCTTTATTCCATCTCCGTATGCGTCTTCTAGTCTTCAGTCTTCGTTCTTGAATGCTCCATGTGACGAGAATATTAATCCCAATATTTAAATCTATTTATTTTTAATAAATCCAAAAGATACTTAATTCGAAAATTAAGTCAATCGAATAAATCAAAAATAAAATTAAATATTATTAATATTTTTATTTATTTATTTTCCTATCTAATTCTATTAAATCTCTAGAATAATCTATCCAAGTAAAACTTGGAATATTCTAGAAGACTTCTATAATAGAATAAGGAAATAAAATAAATTAGGACTCTTCTACTTTCCAAGGTTAATTAATTTCCATTACTATGAAATTCCCATAAAATAAGAATAATCAATTAGGAAATAAATTAATCCTAAATTAACTTTTATTCCTTTCCAATTCTATTAAATCTCTAGGATTCTATTCCAAGTAGAACTCGGAATACTCTAGAAGACTTCCATAATAGAATAAGGAAATAAAATTAATTCCAATTAATTCTTTTCCTAATCCATGAGAATTCCCAAAAATAGGAAAAACTCAATTAGGAAAACCGAATTAATTAGGAAAGTGAATCTTTGGTAGGAGTAGCATGGGTTGGGGATCCCCACACCACCCCCACCGCCGACCACCACCATCACCGGGCACCACCACCGCCGCCCCCTAGCCACGCGCCACCACCACCGGTGGCCGGCGTGGCCGGAAGCCCTAGCGGGCAGCCCCCATGGTGGGGTCGATCGATCCTCATGGGGATCGATCATGGGGATGATCGACCCCCCGGTTTTTCGTCCTCTTCGTCTTCTTCGTCACACGTGTTCTCCGGCGGTCGTCTCGGCATCGATCCAACGTAAATAAATTACAAGAAATAAATTTACAATTCCAGTATCGATTCTATACATGAAATCGACCTTATACATTTTCCGGAAAACATAGAACGTAATAATAAATCCTAAATTCGGTCAACCCCGAATTTTTACTATTACAAACATTCAACCACACAAAACGAATCTCGACATGTCCGAGAGTTTAATAAACGAATAATCATGATAATTAATTAACACAATAATTAAATCCAACCATGATAGCCGGAAATCCCTGCAAGGTAGAACAATAATTGAACATATACATGAACACGAAACCAATCGCTCTGATACCAATTGTTGGGATTCGATGTCCCGGGCTATCATGAATTATGCGGAACCGATAACCCGACCGAAACCCTATCGCCGGAAGACCCGAACGCGAACCACCTCACGAGCCGGGGCCCAACCGAACGCCCAGCGAGGCCCGAAGGCCGCGTGCGCCAGCCGAGCCCCCGCGAGGGGCTCGCGATCGTCTTCGGACGATTGCTGGGATCGCTATGAGCGATCCCCGGGGCTGCTCGCAGCAGCCCCGCAGCGAGTCGCTGACTCGCTGCTCGCATGGAGTCAGCCCCGTGCGCCTCTGCTACGGGAACTCCCGTAGCGCGCACGAGGCAGCTGCGGGTCAGCCCCGCAGCGACCCGCGATCGAGCTCACGGGCTCGATCGCCCCTCGGCTTCGGCCGAGGGCTTTGCGTCCAACGCGCCGCCGGCGATGGCGGCTGGGATTCGAGAACGGGGATTCGAGATCCCGTAGCGGAGAAACGATATGTACCTCGATTCGTTGTACGGAGAAACGAAATCAAACGTTGATGACCTTGCGATCTTCCTACGTATTCCTTGCACCTCGTCCGAACGTCGTGTGGGCGACGATCTATCGAACTCCTATGGATCTCCTTCACTCTTCAAGACTTTATGATTGGCGTAGGTTAGTTATGAATTGTGAAGACCATGTAGTGCTTTTATAGGCTACGTAGGGGATCATAAGGAGGTAGAATATTGGGCTTCTAATATTGAAGATTAAATTGAGCCCAGCCCAAATCTATTAATCCTTATCAATATTAATTAATTTATTTTCCACTATATAAATTAATTGCACTCCCAATATTAAACCATATTATATCAAATAATATTTCTCCGGTAGTATTATCTATTCCGTGTATTTAAGATTTAAATATCCATGAATAAATTTATTTATTGCTCAATAAATTATATTCATCTCTTATATCCGAGACTAGTACCATTCAACCTTAATTATTGTGCGAAACAAATCCACTCATGAGGTTTACACAATAATTCCTTATGAACTCATCTCGGGGATATTATCAACCCTTCCGGGATACACTTTCCCGTCAAGTATTCACGGCATGTCATATATAAAATATAGCGACCCAATTTTACCGGTAATTAACCCAATAATTAAATCGGTTAATTCCTTTGGAAAATCAAAGTCTCTAATATTAAATATACACACCCGCAATAGTATCGGGGATTAAGAATAAAATACTCTGAGATTTAAATTGATTATCCAAGGCAATCCTAATCAATAAATCTCAAGCGATCCGCCCAATACACTAAGTGTACAAGTGTGATAAAATAATTAAGATAAATTATTTTCTCTCTCACACAACGACTATACCGATGGATTGGTCCGTGTCCATCTAGGTCGTGAGCATCTGTTCGATTAAATAGGAGTAACTGATAGTATGATCTTCTGTGTGCCCATGCACACCATACTAACTACAACGTATGAAATCCAGGACCATATTTTGCATAATTAATTAATAATAATTAAATGCAAATAATTGTTTATTAATTAAATAGGTTAAATGCTATGACCGGGAGTTTACCGATACTTAAATCTAGACATTAAGTACACAACTCCAACAAAAATAAGTAAACGATATCATGAGTGCTTAATTAGTGTTCAGAGTTTGTGATTTAGGGTATATGATTGTAGTACTTACGTGGGAAAATCTGAACCATTCGAAATCGTCATATAAACTGACTGGGAGTTTCCAATTTGGATTGTTCAATGAGCTGTAAGCATGTTTGAAGCAAAACTGAAAAAGTGCAACGAAAATATATAAGGTCATAAGTGAGTTAGATTTTATTGAGTTCATACCACGGAGTCTGTGAAAACTTACAAAATAGTTTGGGGTAAAATTACGAAGGATTCCGTAGGCCACTTTTCCTTTTCCATTTTTAACTCCACGTAACTGCAGAAGGTAGTCATCACCTGATATAAAAATACTAGTTGGTAAGTATATAAACTTTATTTCCGAATTATACTACTATATACCTTAAATTTACAATGGTTACCTCCCCGTCGAAGTCCCAATTCACGTTTTCAATGTCAAGAAATGTTTTCCGTTTCACGGTAATTTGCGTGCCACGGAAATTTACACAATCGACAGAAGATTTGGTCCGTTTGGATGATCTCAAAAACGACCGATATGCTTTTACAACGGCTTCAAGTCCTTCACTGGGAGAAAGTGGTGTCTTACCGTGAGTTTGGGGAGCATTTTTCGCCGCTTCAGGCTTACGAGTTCTCAGCCTACGGGGAGAAACAATTGGCCTACCAACATTTTCGCACGCGTCTTTGATTGTAGTTGATTGAACACTTTCTGCGTGATCAACCGCCGCCAAGTGATCAATTGCAGCGGTTGTCGAGGCGACGACACTGGCCACATCAGCTACCATCCCGGTATCAACTGTTGGCGATAGGTCAATGTTTTCTTGGACTTCTCTGGCAGGGATTGTCGGTTCTAGGACACTGGCTTCATCTGCTGAAATTTGTCGAACAATAGACATCACTAAGTCGTTGGGATAAGTGGTTTGGCCGACTTTAACGGTATCAGAAATAGGGACTGTGAATGTTTGGTCGTTGGCTTCATCAACGACAATGTTTGGTCTAGTGGGTTGGACGACTTCCACGTAATCAGAAACAGGATCTTGCTCCGGTTGAACGTGGTTGTTTTCGACTTCTCCGGCAGCAACTGTCTGATTTTGGACGTCGGCTTCTCCGGTAGCCTCACTCGCTGGATTATTGTCTGATGTGATCGGCGATACAGGTCGGCGCAGATCTCCCGGCGACTCATGCAGAGACGCGCTCTCATGAAGTTGTTGTGGAGTGATGCCTTTAATCCGCTCAAAGATATATCCAGCAAAATCTGCAATCAATCCTTCATCAAAAAAAATCCGTTCATGATCGGCTCTCAATTTGGCCCTCAAAAGCCCAGTCAGTCGTCTGTCTTCATCAGAAGCATCTTCATGTGGGCAACAAAGTGTACGCCGACAGCACACAGGCCTACAACACACATGCCCACTTGGACCAGGAGTACTCTGCTCAGAAGCACGTCGTCTGCGTGATCTAGAAACGGGCATTTCAATATCCGTGGCTGCAGCACGCTTTTTCGAAGAAGGCTTCTTGGTTTGTGTAATTTTCTTCTCCGGATTTTGTTTGGCTTTGATTGCATTACCACCATTGTGTACTGGGCGATTGTACTCAACATGAAATGGTCTGTCATGTACAGAAAGGTAACACGACTCATTTTTCTCTTCATCAGTAGGAATCAAGGTTTCATGAACAACTTCAATCTGAAACTTATCAACACAAAGTATTAATATTCCACCGCGTGAAACAAATACTATTACTAGCAAAATATAAGTAGGAGTAGATGGTTACGTACCTCTCCTTGGAAGAAAAGATCATCGCAATCAGTCTTTGTTGTAGATGTACTCCACATCAAACAACGTGGCACTTTCATATTCGGATCACGTTGACCACATAACTGACCGATATTCGGAACGGACTCGAACATCCAAATTATAAAAGCCCAACTGGGGCCATAGACGTGGTACGAAGTTTTTTCTGCTAATTCGGGGTTCATCGCTGTTGTTTCGAGGTAGTAGCTCAGAGCCTGGTAGGAATAAGCGCCCCATGGAAAACTCTGCCACTTTTCCGGCTCATCCACTAATGCCCATGCCCAGTCCTCGACATACATTTCAGCGGATCGACAAAGAAATAAGGAATAGTAGACGATGAGATTGGCGACTTTAATGTAATCCTCCAACGAGGCAGGTTGTTCGCCATCGAAGAGTTGTTTGGCCGCAAATAACTTGCGTAGATCATTGCTTCTTACACGCTTCCCACCGAATAGCCGCTTATTTAAGCTACCTGGAGCAGACTGGGGTGTGGCATGGATGTGAAATTCATCGTAGATGCCGAAATTCAGTCCCGTTACAATGGCATAAGCGGCGGGTGTGAGTTTCGCAGTCTTACCACCGACGTATAACCAATGCTCCTTCTCCGGTATTGACGGACCTGACAACTCTCGACATACGAGGTGGTGCAAAAAATTAGTGCTTGATTTGGCAGTAAATCTTATTCCCAGAACACTTTTCATATAAGGCAGCGCAAAAAAATCACGAACTGCGACGGCATCACCCCCGATATCTTTTATTGTCTTCGTGATCAGTTTCGGAACTTCGTGAAGGTACCGGTATACCGATCCGATCGATATACCGTGTGTGCGGAAGCGTGTAAAGCATATAAATCTATCATGCTTGGATCTTAGTGCACACATAATGTGTATAAGAACACATACAAATATATATATATACACATCCAATATATATATATATATAGGGATCAACGAGTTCTTACATTTGGTGATCGTTGAAATTGGTTAAGGTGGTGTTGAGTAGATTGAACCACCTTAATGGATCAGCCACGGATTGTTAACCTCTGGAATGACCCCGTCACGCCTTTGGATCGCCCGGATGTTGTAGCCGCACAAATGGCCCGGCCTCTACGTGTTGCACACGAACCCGGATGATGACTTGCTTGATTGATCGAGTTGATTCTCCAAGAACAACCTCTTTTCTCTCTCTCTTTTGTGAATTTCGTGGGTGAAAAATTATGCTGAAAAATCAGCATTTGTTCACCTTAAAATGCCATCAAAACCACCTTGTAACCCCCTCCTTGATGGTGATATTGATGCCCCATCATTATCACACATTAAGGTGTGATTATGGTGAATTTGAATGGACATTTCCACCTCATTATGCCACATGGCATTAGATGGTCCCACTTGCTTGTGTGGCATGCCATGTCACATTATATGACATGCATCCATGCAAGCCATGCATCCCATGCATGGGAATTAAATCCACGTAAATATTGATTCTAAATCAATATATTTATCAAGCAATGTATATCAATATCGAGCTCGTGTGTGACCCTGTAGGTATGATTTTATCGATCAATATTATATTGTTCCCAACAATTAATATTATCGAATAATCATTTAACATCCATAGACGACCTTATGACTTCATCAATTGCACACGTAGGATCGAAGGACACATCCTAACAATCTCCCACTTGGCCTTCAGAGCCAGTGTGCTGCCAACTTCCTGTTGTCACTTTATGTCTAAATTTGAACTTGAGGCAAGACTCGAGTCATCCTCAATCGGTTCAAACCTTTCTTGGACTTTGAGGCAGACTGTAAAACCAGATTTATCACTATGATACGAATCTGGACGTGGCCACGTATTTTCCACAGTCTCGACTCTCCAAGTGGCCGGTAAGACATTTATCCCATTATAAAATGGAGGACACTCCCATCTTGTCAATCCAAGCTCTCCCACTTGCTTCCTGATATACTCAATAACAAGTTTTATAACCTCCTTTTACGAAAGGCGTTTACTTGTATCAAAGTACACCATTTCACAATGGAATCACTCTGGACTACTCATGTCAGAGGAAATTGCTCGACAGTCAATGAAAAAGTATTATGACTCGAAATCTTAAATACTATTCCAGTCGGGTCTGTTCGATCATTAGCTCCCATCTAATATCTATGTAATTGTACTTGATGTCCCACATCACTAGCCCATGAAGCGGCGCTATAGTACACATTACAATCTAGTTCATTGTATTATCAGTTTGTCCGTACTTGATAATACGAACTAGGAACAATTCTATGATTTAATTATATTAGTTCAACAATTGGGACTTCATTTATGTGGTAAATCGACCTCATAACCCAATTAATATAATTTAATCATTTGGACAATTCATACAATTTAAACCACAATTATATGAAGAAATTTATTGAATATCATAAAAGATACGTGAATGTTTACATAAACTCCAAAAGTAGATAATACAATAATAGGAATCACAATCCATCTCTAAGATATCGTATCCCTATTGCAGTCGTATGAGCATCATGCTTTGACTGCTGGAGTGGTTTAGTTAACGGGTCTGCAACATTATCATCAGTTGCAACTTTATTTATCTCGATGTCTCCACGACTAACTATCTCCCTGAGAATGTGGAACTTCCTGAGCACATGTTTGGATTTGTGGTGCTCCCTAGGCTCCTTGGCTTGCGCGATAGCTCCACTATTATCACAATAGAGAGCTATCGGATGGGCCGAACTAGGTACAACACCGAGCTCATCTAAGAACTTTCTCATCCAAACGGCCTCCTTTGCTGCTTCTGATGCAGCAATGTACTCAGCCTCTGTAGTAGAATCAGCTACGGTGGGTTGCTTGGAACTCTTCCAGCTCACCGCACCTCCATTCAGACAAAAGACAAATCCGGATTGAGAACGGAAATCATCTTTGTCTGTTTGGAAGCTTGCATCCGTATATCCTGTCACAACCAACTCTTTTTGTCCTCCAAAGACAAGAAAATACTCTTTAGTCCTTCTAAGGTACTTAAGAATATTCTTGGCCGCAGTCCAATGCGCCTCACCTGGGTTTCCTTGAAACCGACTCGTCATGCTCAAAGCATACGATACATCCGGTCGTGTACATATCATGGCGTACATAATAGACCCTATTGCCGAAGCATAAGGAATATTTGCCATCCTTATTTGCTCATCAGGTCCCGAAGGGCACTGACTCTTGCTTAAAGATGTACCATGAGTCATTGGAATGAGACCCTTCTTGGCGTCTTTCATTCTGAACCTGTCAAGCACCTTATCAATATAGGTTGCTTGACTAAGTCCAAGCATCCTTTGCGATCTGTTCCGACAGATCTTGATGCCAAATATGTACTGTGCTTCTCCAAGATCCTTCATTGAAAACCATCTTCCTAGCCATTCTTTAACAGAATTAAGCATAGGAATATTGTTTCCAATAAGGAGTATGTCATCGACATACAACACAATGAATACAACGTAACTCCCACTGACCTTCTTGTAAACACAAGAGTCTTCCATGTTCTTTTGAAATCCAAACTCTTGTATGGATTCATCGAACCGAAGATTCCAGCTCCGAGATGCTTGCTTTAATCCATAGATGGATCTATTAAGCTTGCATACTCTCTCAGCCTGATTAGGATCGATAAAACCCTCTGGTTGTGTCATAAACACTTCCTCTACTAGAATCCCATTCAAGAAGGCGGTTTTAACGTCCATTTGCCATATCTCATAATCATAATGAGCAGCAATGGCTAAGAGAATCCGAATGGACTTAATCATAGCAACTGGTGAAAAGGTTTCATCATAATCCACCCCGTGAATTTGTTTATATCCTTTTGCCACCAACCTTGCTTTGAAAACACTAGGTTTTCCATTCATGTCTGTTTTTATTTTGTAAATCCATTTGCATCCAATGGGCCTAGCCCCTTTAGGCAAATCGACCAAGTTCCAAACTTGATTTTCAGACATTGATTCCATTTCGGATTTCATGGCACCCTGCCATTTCTCGGAATCTGGACTCGTCATAGCTTGGATATAGGTCGAAGGTTCATTGCTTTCTAAAAGCATGACTTCATAGCTCTCATTTGTCAGAATACCTAAGTATCTGTCAGGTTGAGATCTAATCCTTCCGGACCTTCGAGGGTTAGGTGTGGTTTCTAAAACCACTGGAGCACTCTCGACTTGGTCTTGAGTGTCCATCTCAGTTTGATCTTCTTGAACCTCGTTCAAGTCTTCTTGAACTTCGTTCAATTCAACTGAGCTCCCACTTACTTTCTTGGAAAGATATTCCTTTTCAAGAAATACACCATCTCGAGCAACAAAGACTTTGTTCTCAGATTGGTTGTAAAAGTAGTACCCTCGTGTTTCTTTTGGATAACCCACAAAGAAACATTTATCCGATTTGGGTTCAAGCTTTGTAGAGATATTTCTCTTCACATAAGCTTCACATCCCCAAATCTTGATATAAGACAAGTTAGGGACCTTCCCTTTCCATACCTCGTATGGTGTCTTATCAACAGCTTTTGACGGTGTCCTATTCAGTGTATAGGCCGCTGTTAAAAGTGCGTGTCCCCAAAAAGATTTTGGTAGTTCACTAAGGCTCATCATCGATCGAACCATATCCAATAAGGTTCTATTCCTCCTTTCGGAAACACCATTCATCTGGGGTGTTCCAGGAGGAGTGAGTTGATATAGAATACCACAACTCATAAGATGATCATCGAATTCTTGGCTAAGATATTCACCACCTCGATCCGATCGAATGGCTTTTATCTTCTTACCAAGTTGATTCTCAACTTCATTTTGGAATTCTTTGAACTTTTCAAAGGCTTCCGACTTATGCCTCATTAAATAGATATAACCATATCTACTTAAGTCATCGGTAAAAGTTATGAAGTAGAAATAACCTCCACGTGCTTGTGAACTCATTGGACCACATACATCAGTATGGATTAAACCCAATAGATCACTTGCATGTTCTCCTTTTCCTAGAAAAGGTGACTTTGTCATTTTGCCCATCAAACATCCTTCACATGTATCGAATGACTCCAAGTCAAAAGATTTGAGAATACCTTCTTTAAGAAGTTTCTCTACACGTTTAACGTTGACGTGGCCTAATCGACAATGCCAAAGGTATGTTTCATTGAATTCATTCGATTTGGCCTTTTTGGTATCAATGTTATATATATGATTGTCAAGTTGAAGTATATATAAACCATGTTCTAATCGTGCCGAACCATAGAACACTCCACTTTTTGAAATAGTAAATAAACCATTTATTATAGTGAAGGAAAATCCTTCAGTATCCAATACTGAAATAGAAATGATGTTCTTGGTAATACTTGGAACGAAATAAACATTATTCAATACTAAAACAAGGCCCGAAGGCAAACACAAATCATAAGATCCTACGGCTAATGCAGCGACCCTCGCTCCATTTCCAACCCGCAGATCGACATCCCCCTTTACCAAAGTTCTACTTCTTCGCAGTCCCTGCACATGTGAAACAATGTGAGCACCGCATCCGGTATCCAATACCCAAGAAGAAGAATTTGTAAAGTTTATGTCTATGACATAAATACCTGAAGATGAAGGAACGACACCGTTCTTCACATCCTCCTTGAACTTGGGGCAATCTCGCTTGTAGTGTCCAACACTCTTGCAGTAGAAACACTCAGATTCCCCAGGAACCTTAGAAGCTTTCAAGAACCTTTTGGAAGGAGTTGCCACAACTTTCCCTTTCCCTTTGCCTTTCACTTCTGGTTTCTTAATCCCCTTGAACTTTTTGGTACCTCCTTCCCGAATCATAAGAACTTCCCTCCTAGGGTCCTTCTTAATCGCCGGCTCAGCAGCCTTAAGCATCCCATGGAGCTCATGAAGCGATTTCTTCAGTCCATTCATGTGGAAATTCAGCCTAAAGGCGTCATAACCATCATGAAGAGAATGGAGAATGAAATCGGTAGCCAACTCGTCATCATATGCAAAACCGAGGCGAGCACTTGAAGCAAATAATCCAATCATTTGATGTACATGTGGTCCCACGGGTTTACCCTTTTCCAGCCTAGCTGTTGCTATAGCCCGGGTGACACCGAAGCGCTCAATCCTAGCCTGTTCCCCGAACATGCTCTTGAGCTCTTCTATGATGTCATAGGCTTCCATGAACTCGAATTGTTTTTGCAACTCGGGTACCATGGATGCCAACATCAAACATGTCACCTCATTCGAGGCTTTCTTAGCAAGGGCATATGATGCCTTTTGGGCATCCGTGCCCCCATCAGCGGGAAGCACGGGAAGGGGTTTGTCCAACACACTTTCCTTTTCCTCGTATTTGAGAACTATCCTCAAGTTACGTTGCCAATCAAGGAAATTGGTGTTGTTCAACTTTTCTCTATCCAAGATAGAGCTGAACTTGAATTGAGTTGAGACAGACATATTATACTACAGAAGAAAGATAAATTAAGTAAGTAAACATCCACAAAGCGTTTAAACAAATAAGGTTGTCTCGCATAACTACTATTATTTGTTTCATTTTGTTCATTCGATATCCAATATCGTCGTTCCCAATTATCTTAATATCAAAACCGTGATAAATCGTAAGTGAAAACTCGAGGTTTTCTAACCAGCGATCTTATCATGCAATTGAAGCCCTATCTCTCATTAAAATGAGGGAGCCAACCAGACAATCGATTCACGCCATCCAATGGCTCGAATGTCTCTAATCTGTGTCATCGACATAAGCAAGCGCTTTGGCTCCATTCCACTCCCCGGGGTGAGAATGAGTCGAGTTGAACTTAGTCTTTGAAAAACAAATTAGGCATTGGTTTTTGACATTTTAATAAATTAGAACAAAACGATCCCAAGACCCTCATCTTGCGAATCCTTAAGCCGACTGAGTCCGCACTTAAGAACTCCAAGATAGGTAGACATCCCATGTCAATGACATCTAATGTCACTCTCGGTCGATGAGAGTCCCATTCTCATCTCATGTCTCGATAGCCACGCCTGCAGTGGATCTATCGATGAGAAAACCAAACTCACGTGTAAGGGTCTAACCCTTACTCCCACTTATCCCAAGATAACAAGCAGTACCCCGCTGAGGCGGACCTACTAACTTATGATCGAGGGTTTCATGAGTGTGACGTTTTGGACAAGACATTATACTCATTATTATTGAGAACTTGCATGCATAGGTTTGTTTATATGTAAGTTGAACATTTATAACATAAAACAACCTATAACTAGCAAAGCATATAAATACGAAATCGAAAGGCCCCTAGAACCTCACAACTCTCAAACGAAAAGAATTAAAGTATTAACAAAAGCCTTGAACATCTTCTGGACTGGTCCTCGCCCTCCGTTTTAGTTCCGTGCCCTCCGATTTTGGTCAAAACAAGTCATTGCCTCAAAAACCACGAACAGCGCCCGCCGTTTTACAACCAGTGGTCGCTGAACACCATCGGCGGTCGCCGTTTCCAAAACGGCGCCCGCCGAAAAGGCAAAAACCCATCTGCCCCAAAAAAGGCCTTTCGGCGGTCGCCGTTTCCAAAACGGCGCCCGCCGAATCAAAACGGCGCCCGCCGGAGCTCAAACGGCGACCGCCGTTTGGCTCCAGCAGCCCGGTTTGCTTCGTTTTTCTTCGTTTGGCTTCGTTTTGCTTCGTTTCTTCTCGTTTTCGCTGGAGAGCCGAGATCCTCCATCGAACCATGGACCAAGTCCATCGCTTACAAGTTTGAACAATACAAATTGAAATAGAAAACCTATCTATTACAAATGATTCCAAGGGACGCAGCCCTCCAAAACTATGGCCAATCGAAACGTAAAAAACAACGAAATCATCCACCCGACCACTAACGGTGGCCGGCCTTATATCTAATCACATAATCACAATTAAACAAATAAGTCAATTATGTTGATTAAACTTTTTGTGTCCAACACAAAAGTGTGCACGAGCCCTAGGCTCTGATACCAATTGAAGGTACCGGTATACCGATCCGATCGATATACCGTGTGTGCGGAAGCGTGTAAAGCATATAAATCTATCATGCTTGGATCTTAGTGCACACATAATGTGTATAAGAACACATACAAATATATATATATATACACATCCAATATATATATATGTATAGGGATCAACGAGTTCTTACATTTGGTGATCGTTGAAATTGGTTAAGGTGGTGTTGAGTAGATTGAACCACCTTAATGGATCAGCCACGGATTGTTAACCTCTGGAATGACCCCGTCACGCCTTTGGATCGCCCGGATGTTGTAGCCGCACAAATGGCCCGGCCTCTACGTGTTGCACACGAACCCGGATGATGACTTGCTTGATTGATCGAGTTGATTCTCCAAGAACAACCTCTTTTCTCTCTCTCTTTTGTGAATTTCGTGGGTGAAAAATTATGCTGAAAAATCAGCATTTGTTCACCTTAAAATGCCATCAAAACCACCTTGTAACCCCCTCCTTGATGGTGATATTGATGCCCCATCATTATCACACATTAAGGTGTGATTATGGTGAATTTGAATGGACATTTCCACCTCATTATGACACATGGCATTAGATGGTCCCACTTGCTTGTGTGGCATGCCATGTCACATTATATGACATGCATCCATGCAAGCCATGCATCCCATGCATGGGAATTAAATCCACGTAAATATTGATTCTAAATCAATATATTTATCAAGCAATGTATATCAATATCGAGCTCGTGTGTGACCCTGTAGGTATGATTTTATCGATCAATATTATATTGTTCCCAACAATTAATATTATCGAATAATCATTTAACATCCATAGACGACCTTATGACTTCATCGATTGCACACGTAGGATCGAAGGACACATCCTAACACTTCGTAGCGAGTATACAAATTGAGACTTAAAGTGACCGACTGCAGATTGGTTGGTCTCTTCCATTCAAATCCAGACTGAAATATGAAATAAATAAATAAGAATTAAAGGATAAAAAATGAGAAATATAACGACACGGTGAAATTACACCGTAAGAAAAAAAACCATAGAATATCAAGGTGTAAATTCACCGTGAAAATACAAAACGGTGTTTTACCACGGTGCACATTACACACGACCTTGAACATATGGTGAATATGTTTTTCCACGTGGATCGTGCTCGTACAAGACCGTAAGTACACAAACACCGTGAAATAAAACACTGTCGTGGATCGTGCTCGTACAAGACCGTAAGTACACACGGTAAATTTACACCGTGAGATGAATCACAGTCGTGGATCGTGCTCGTACAAGACCGTAAGTACACATACACCGTGAAATAAAACACTGTCGTGGATCGTGCTCGTATAAGACCGTAAGTACACATACACCGTGAAATAAGACACTGTCGTGGATCGTGCTCGTACAAGACCGTAAGTAAACATACACCGTGAAATAAAACACTGTCGTGGATCGTGCACGTACAAGACCGTAAGTACACATACACCGTGAAATAAAACACTGTCGTGGATCGTGCTCGTACAAGACCGTATGTACACATACACCGTGAAATAAAACACTGTCGTGGACCGTGCTCGTACAAGACCGTAAGTACACATACACCGTGAAATAAAACACTGTCGTGGACCGTGCTCGTACAAGACCGTAAGTACACATACACCGTGAAATAAAACACTGTCGTGGATCGTGCTCGTACAAGACCGTAAGTACACACGGTAAATGTACACCGTGAGATGAATCATAGTCGTAAATCGACAAGACCGTAAGTAGACACGGTGTATGTCACACGTGAGATATATCACCGTCTTAAACTCTACCGTGATAATACACGGTGATAAAACTCACGGTTGAACCGTCGTCTACTAGAACTGACACACAACCGCATGCGAAAAAATTGCAGAGAGCAATAAACCATTAACCATTTTAAAATGTCGGAAACAAAAACCCTATCTTGAAAGGATATACCAATATCAAATTACAATCGAATGATTTACAAACATCAAAGCTCGAATAATCGAAAGTTCGAAAGCTAGGGTTATGGACTTACCGGAGGTTGAGCGCGATTGTCTGGGTTGTCCATGTTGTCACTGCTTGCCATAAAGATGATCGTCGGAGACGGAGTTGAATAGTTGATACGATAACGGTCGGGGCTGGTGTTTCACCGTGGCGGCGCTCGTCGTGCGTGTGAATTTCAAACGTCGAAAATTGATTTTGTGGGGCAACTTTATTTTTCTGATATTCTTTTTGTTATTTTGTAATATTCGATTTGTTTTTTGTGAGAAAAGATAACTTTTGAGGGCACTTAAGTCTTTTCATTCAAATTGGCTTACTTAACTTCCATTTTTATGGACGGAGCTTAAGAACTTGTATACTCTTATGCTTTGGCTTTTAAATGCCTCCGCCCCAATTAAGAACTATTGTACTCCTATAGTCTAATAAAAATAAAAATATTTTAATTTGATAAAAAAATACTCCTCGCTGTATATTTAAATTATTTAAATATATAAAAATGAATTATTTGATAAATATCTTGATTTGAAAAAATATACTTTATTACCTAAAATTATTTAATTCACGAAATAATTTACTATGTAACAAATTTTTAAAGATTTATATGTGTACACACACACACACACACACATATATATATATATATATATATATATATATATATATATATATATATAAATTATTAATTTGAAACTACAGTAAATAATTTAGGTGCCAAAAAAATATTAATTGCCTAAATATTAATTACTTTTTTAATTATTAATTATCTAGTTATATAAAAAGGACAATTTGGATAAGGGATAATAATTATAATTTGTTTATAATTCAATAACTAATTTTATACTAATTATAATTTAGGGGATTTATACCAAAATTACTTTTTCTATATTAAATTATCAAATTAAAAAACAAAAATTACGCAACTTTTTAAAAAAAAAAAATTAAATATTAAATTCTCAAATTAAAAAACAAAATTACACAAATTAAAAACAAAATTACAGCAATTCTCAAGTAACCAAATTAAAAAACAAAAATTACCAATTTCTTTTGTTTTAAAAAAAATAAATATTAAATTCAAAAATTAAAAAACAAAATTATATGTAATTATTTGCAACATAATTATTTAAAAAACAAAATTATCAACACCATAAGTTTAAAAATAAAAAATAAAATTAAGTACTATAAAATTGTTTTGATTTTTTTTTACTAGCAATAAATTGAGTGTTTTATTTGCAATATTGTTTTACACCATAAGTTTAAAAATAAAAAATAAAATTAAGTACTATAAAATTGTTTTGATTTTTTTTACTAGCAATAAATTGAGTGTTTTATTTGCAATATTGTTTTAGAACGTAGAGTGAGTCAAAGATGCGATGTATCAGAATATTCAACGCGCAATTTCGTTCACATTCATAGTCCGTCATCGATCTTAGCGTCCCAACCGATAACCAAGCATCACAGAGGAAATAGACATTTTTTTATTATTAATGATTAATAATAATTAAAATGATTGTTTTATATTTTAAATATTTATATTAAATTGTATTATGTGTATAGAGGTAAAACAGACATTTCAATTTTAAAATGTTACTTTTATTTATAAATACAATACTCAAATTACCTTAAATAATATTTGTAAAACGTAAAAATATTTAATACTATAATATAAAGTAAAATATGAGGTATAACTTAAAATTCTCTTTTACCTAATATCTCTATATAAAAATATACAGTATATTAAATGTTTTTTTTCTTGATTATTGGAGTACTAATTAGAGATTACCTACTTATCTACAAAATATTTTGATTTGATTGAATATAAAAATATTCATTAATTTAATTATAAAATATTAAATTTAGAAAAATTACATTTATTTATATTTTCTTTCGATTTTTGTAAATTTCAACACTGAGAGAAATATAATTTGGATTGAACATGTGTGGGAGAAATTTGTTCTGAGAGATCATATACTACAATTTGAGTCGGATGATCGAGTTTGATCATATTGCATTGTTATGACTTATGCATGACAGATCATATTATGGATGAGCAAAGACCTGATTGTTTTGGAGCAGTGTGGGCTATTAATCTCCTGATCTGTTTTGTATTGTTTCTGAGCAGTACTTTCAATTAATGTACTTGCTTCAACTTTTTTTTATTTTTGTGTGTAGCTTTTAATTATTTATCGTATTAAAGTCTAATTATTGATTAAAGATTAATTTGATAATGCAGTAATGCACACATGATTTTTCTACCCTTGAAAAGTCTTTAAAATTAAATTGACAGTTACATATTCTTAAAAACTAGGTCACCAATTTTTCTGCCAAGAAAAAAATGAAGTTAAGTTACTTATTTTTATTTTTTACTCCTTATTTTTTACTCTTAGTATACAAATATAAAAATAAGAAACTGATCTTAACAAAATTAAATAAAAAATTATCAAATAATTATCGAAAATATTTTGAAAATCAAATAAAAAATTATTTTTACATTGTTATATTTTCTAAATCAACATTTTGGGGCAGAGTTGTATCAAATTTATCAATCATATACTCTCTTCATTACATAAAAAAGTCTGCATTTTATTTTTTTTATTGTCCCAAAATAATGGTTACACCACTCATTTAAACATTTAAACTTTGAAAATACCTTTATACTCTTTGAAAAACCAAAGAAAATATATTTTTCTTAAAAACCCTGAACACCCCTGCCTATTTCTTTTTGGATTGGGATAGATAGAATACATATTACTAAAATCAAATAAAAAATCATTTTGCATTGTTACATTTTTTTAATCAATATTTTGGCCGAGTAGTAGTGTCAATAATTTCAAGGTAGCAAATCAATGCATACAAAAGGATGTCCAATAAGTAATCATTGGATTTATTTATTTCCAGTTATTTATTATTTTAATCATATATATGTCTCTTCATTATTTGGAAAGGGTGCAGAAATGAATACAACCTTTGAAATCTTTATTTTCATATTTTGAGACAATGATGTTTTAAAAAGTTTTGAGAAAATTAATTTTATTTCAAATTTTTATATCAAATTGTGGGTGTGTGTTTTGTTTTGACATTTCAGCCATTGAAACTGCCCTTGGCAAAATTTATCTCTATAAAGTGTCGATCACAAATCCATGAGTAGGATTTTTACGTGATTATCGACATCCATGTATACAAATACAATGGTTTATTATTCTATATACATACTCTCTTGTTCTTAGTCGAAAATCATTGCTCATTCATGAGGCGGGGCACTCCACATTTTCCTCTGCTCTGTGAAGTTTCCGATTACAGCAGATTGATTTTCAGCGCCGAGTGCAGTACTGAAAGCAGTATAGTAAGCCTGAGGATCCACATTTTCTAATACTTTCACCGCACGACCTCTGTATTTATCCAAAATTATCCGTCCGTATTCAGATTCTTTGCCTGATGCCAACACTTCAACTTTCCTCGTCGCATATCTCGTCTTCAGATGTAATTTTTTACCACCCGATAAGAGTACTGCACCAAGCATTTCCCCAGCAAATATATCCTGTAGAGTAGTTCAGAGAAAACGGAATTTTACTGATATGATGATGATGTATAAATGGCAAAGCAAAGTAAAAAAAGTGTTTCTGTACCACATTTTCATATCGATAATTCGTCTCTTTTAACCACCACATTCTTGATACCAAACGCATCACAAAATCAAGCTCCGGTGTTTCATTTTCCGTGAAACGGAGACTCTCTAAGAGTCTATACAAGTGACTGACTTTACGCTGAACCCCGAGTGGGATTAGGGTGATGTTATAGCTCGAGTCGAATACTGCCTTTGCGGCCAAAGGGTCAAGAAACATATTCATTTCCGAGTATTTGTTTTTAGGAATGTTCATCACATTTCCTCTATCATTTTTACCTTTGCTGAGATGTCCCCCCACAATAACAATATCCCGAATCGGAAGGGTCGAGTTTTTGTCGGAAAGGATAATTTGTGCGACGGTTGTCAACGGACCATTTGCCAAGATGGTAACCTTGGAATCCGAGACGAGCGAGTTTATAACGGATTGCCATACCTCAAGAGCCCTTGACTGTCTGAGATCAGGATGATCTGTTGTCCGAGGAGCTCCATATTCCATGGAATTCTCTGCTGTGTAACTATAAAAACCCACAGGTCATAATCTGCAAAAGATTACCAACAATAATAATAATAATAACAACAGTATTTATAGAATGAAGTATAAACCTCCGGGTGCCTTGAGGCAAACTACATTTAAACCCGTATAGCGAGTCCGAGTCGACATAGCCACCACTGCCATGTGAGATGGCTTTTCGGTAATTGCAGGTTCCTATTCCCGTGAAATTCGGATAAATCTGTCCAAGCGCAAAATAATCTCCGAGGCCAACCGGGATATCATCGCGGCCCATCATGTGCAGCAAATCATAGACAATATCGATTGTTGCTGCATTGGCCCATCCAGTTGGAGTCACCAGTATTGCCTGATACACATGTTGAGTGTTTTTTAGTAGGATGAAGTTACGAGTGTCGTTCCAAGATTATTTATTACCTTGAGATTTATTACTTCCACGGGCACTTTAAGGAGATAGAAGAGGGTTAAGAAATCTCCAGGACTCATATCCATGTCGAAAACAAGATCCATGCCAAGTTTTATCCCCTTGAAATCGGGCTTGTAGACTACTTGTCTGTAGTGAGGAAATTGTGTTGTACGATTGAACTTTCCTGTTTGCTGTGGCCGGTTCAGAACCTGAAATCATCACTTCTGTTCTAAGTTTCCACAACAGAATAACGTAACCAAGAATAAACATGTTCTTATGCACAATCGATACTCACATCTAAAAAATGTCTGTAATATAGTTTGTCTAACGGACTACTTTTATTGCTGCCAAGCTTCGCCTTTACAGCAACGAGAACACGTACCCCTTCTTTACCAGATACTTCTTTTGTATATCCATCCTGAGTCATAAACATTACACCAATTTATTTCATGTTTTTTTCTTTAAGAATTTAAACCAAACAGAAAAGGCAATAACCTTGCATCCATTGATCTTAGCAAGGCAAAACCAATCTATTGGTTGAATGAAAATATGGCCACTATGATAATCATTCTTCTGTAAGCCGAGTTTCGGTTTCAGGTCAGCAGCGAATGGATTTGAGCCGTCGTTTATTCCGTACGGCTCATTTGAAGTGATCACGGTTATATTCATATACTTCATCTCAGCAAATTCATTCTCTCCGTTTATGTTGTTCTGCTTCAGCATTATTGAAGTAGCCACACCCGCTAGGAACGAGTCCCACATGTAGAAAATCTGCCGTGTGTTTAAATTTCAATACCAAAAATTAAAATCAAACCAAAACCTTAGAGAAAAAAAAAAACTTTAATTTTTCGATAACTTACACTGGAAAACAGATCGTTGAACCAAGTTTCTCGAACCAGATTAATGATATTGTAACAGTACTGCGCCTCGTAGGTATGCTGATTCTTCTCAAATTCCTCGAGAAATGCGCTCGACATGGGGATAGTGTCTGTGGCATCCAGTGGAATAAGAGTTACCGGGATCCCAGAATGAATCACCTGATCATGTATATATATATATATATATATATAAATGTCCGTGAAATTTCATGCCGAATATATATTACAATTAAGAGCTTAAACACGTATTAATATTATTCACCTGATACGCAGCAAAAGGGTCGCTGAAGATATTGTACTCTGAATAAGGAGTCGAAGGGTAGCCTGTGTACACATTACCCTCACTAACCGTAGTATTCACAACACCACCCATTACATATATGTGTTGGATGTTTTTCTTCAACTGCGGATTCGACATTAGAAAAATCGCGACATTCGTATTCGACCCGAGGATGAAAACCGTGGTGGGGCCCTCGGAAATCGTGTCTATCATCACTTGCTGAGCTGTTGGATGATCCCAAGGCTCGTACGTCCTGGTGGCCTGATTTTAAGAGAAAATGTTAAAAACCAGAATTCAAAATTTATACATGTACACAATATTATTATTTACCTTAGGAAGAAAGGCTCTCTTAATGCCGAACTTGGTGTCGGCGTCTAATTTTCCTTGAGCACCTAAAGGAATAACCTGGCTGTATCTGCAGTACCCTGCCGTGCTATAACCCTGCTCGATCGAATAAATGACAGATTCAATATAACAACGCACGTATATATATATATATATATATATATATATATATATATATATATATATATAATGAAACAGAGGAATTCACCTGTTCGATTATGGGAAGATATCCTCCGACATTCGGCAAAATAGTGCCATCTTCGAGTATCCCACCTTCGCCTCCAACCCCAACAGAAATATCGTCTCTTCCCATCATGTGAAGAAGGTCGTAAACTTCATTTACGCTGTGCCCAGGATTAGTCCATGCATTCGCGCAGACAGTGATTGCCCTCAGATCGAATATTGATGTATCGAGCTTCAAGATGTACAACAGAGCAAACACGTCGTCAGAATCCACATCGGTATCCACGAGAATCCTGTGAGGTACTCCATCGTTCACATAGGATGCCGTGTTATTTCCAACTAAACCAACCATCATGATCACTAATAATATTAAGCATACAAAACTGTTCATCACAATCAGTACCATAATTAAAACTACGTACTCGTCAAATCGATCTTTGTGTTTTTCATCGATCGGTAGTATTTATACCTCTCACCTCGTTGTGTCTCCTTACCTTCCATGTGCTAGCTAAGGTTGTCGGCTTCGGTACTATTCTTTTCGCTATATACTGTCAAATTAATCTACGCGATAAAGTATAGGCATAATGATCCTATATAGGTAAGATCTCAGCAGGATTTAGGCCTATAGGCATAATGATCGAGCATGTACGTACGTGACGTCCTTTTCTACGTTATATAGACGTTCTACTCCTTACTTTTTGATAGTATAAAGTTAAAAGATTGTTTTTTAAATCACAGTATTAATTATATTAAGTTGGAACAGAGAGAGAGAGAGTATTGTATTTTTCATATCAAATTAAGACTCTATTTAAAAAATTTGAGTACGTCAGTGATGACTCGATATCTTGATATATCGTGCGACAGCGAGATCTTTTGATTTTTGGAGGCATGCAATTGCAGGTGTAGTATCAAAGGTAGCAAATGAATGGCGATTACAAGAATAATGATGTTCGAGAATGTGAATCATATATCGGCGCCATATTCCATGCGATTCTTTGCTTTCATTTTTGGCAGTTTGTTATCTAGGGGTGACTGAGGAGTCTCCTCGAGTGCTAAGTTGAAATGTACTACTACTACCGTCCCAACAGGTAATGCACTTGTTGACCAGCGTAGATTAAGAAAAATGTTAAGTAAAGTTTAAAATTGTGAAAAAAATAAGAGTTTAAAATTGTATTTTAAAGTGAAAAGTTATATTATTTTTAGGATTTTTCATAATTAACTGAGAAGATATCAAAAAAAAAATGTTCATAATTAATTGAGAGAGAGAAAGGTAATAAAATCTTTTTTTTTTCTTAAATAAAATTTTCATAATTAAATGAGATATCCAAAAAATAAAAATGTTCATAATTAATTGAGAGAGAAAGGTAATAAAATCTTTTTTTTTTCTTAAATAAAAATAAATATAAAAAAAATTATAATATGTCACTTTTTTTTTAGTCTATATCAATTGCAGTGTTTTGTGATTCCAAACAAAAATTTCAAGTCTTCAATTCAAGTGCTCAATCAACTGAGCTAACAACTCTTGCACTTTAGAAAAGTCTTATTTCACTAACATTTTCAACCAAGTTTTGCAGCGTCACGCCCATTTTTTTTTACTACTCGTACTATTTTTCGTTTCATAATTTTATTTTTTAGCTAAAAATTATAGTAGTACTAATTTTTCAAAATGAAAATTTTAATTAATTAATTTATTATTAAAAATAAATTATTTAGGTTAGAAGAATTATTAATTTTTTCAACAGTTTCGTTTCGCATTAGGAAAAACAAAATCAGAGGAAAAAGATTTAAAGAAAAAGGAAATGATCATGAAAAATTGAAAATAAAAGATAAAAAGACGAAAGGGTTAATATAAAATAGAAAAATTACTTGGAATGCCATTTGACATGATTAAGTAGGTTGAAGTGAAGCAATCGCAGCCGCCGCGACTTGGGGCGAACCACCATGCTTTTTTATCATCTCCACAGATCTGAAAGGGCCGGAAATCGAAGATTTTCTTCTGAGATTTATTTTTTTATAACAAAAATACTAGATTAATTAAGAATTATGTTGTAACGCCGGGCCGTTGCGGGGCGAACTAATGGACCGGCTCAGTTACCAATGACTATGGACAGGCTCGGTTACCAATGACTGCTCGAGAGTGTTATCTTGGCTTACTGTACCAACACTTCTCTTTTTCAATGCAATTTGTCCTCAGCGCACTTTGTCCCGCACAGCAAACTTAACTTTGCTTAACTTTTGAGTTTTTATAGGAGGGTGCCCAAAAAAGAAAATATTTGTTGGTATTAATAGCATTTTCAATTCTTAAGCATATGAATTTTCTGCGGCGTTACAACTTACATACGTACTCCTATAGTCTAATAAAAATAAAAATATTTTAATTTGATAAAATATATACTTTATTACCTAAAATTATTTACTTCAAGAAATAATTTAGTTATTACAAGTATGTAACAAAACTTTAAAAAAGATTTATGTGTACATATACTAATGAATGATCATAAATATTAATTAATTTTTTAATTATATTATATGATAAAAAAATTGTATATTTTATAAATTATTTAACAATTTTAATTTTAATTTTTTTAATAATTATCATAAATTAAAGTTTATATATACATTATATGTCTATAATACAAAATTGAATTATACTACTATGATATTTTTTATTAAAAATTAAATAAGTTAGTTAAATATCGCAACATTTAAAAGGTTTAGTTTATTTTACTAATAACATAATTAATAGACTCAATAAAATTAAATATTTTTTTTTGTTATAATAATATGTAGTAATAGTAATTTGATAATAGTACATAAGAGCATGTAAAATGATACCAATATTTTTGAGTTTGAACTCAGGAAAGTGAACTCCTACTATTGGAAGTTCCAGTTCATTATACTCACCCTACTTATCTCACCCCACCGAAGTGAACTCGATCCAAAGGTATGAATTGAACTTTTTTTTTAGAGTATACAAATGTCCCCAAATAAATGGATAGAAATGCTGCGTGGGACACACGCCCCTTAAATTATAATTCTCAAAGTTATTTGTGTTAAATTAAAATTATTTGTGTTAAACTATAATTATAATTGTTAATTTTAATTGCCTTAAATTAAAAGTATTTGCGTTAAATTTTAATTTATGAAAACTTAAATAATTTAAATTATTTGTTAATTAAATTAAAATATAATTATTTTTTTAATTTAAATTATTTTAAATATAATTTTAAATTATTAATAAAATCAAATACAATTTATTATTTTTATATATAATAATGAATAATAAATTTTTGTAATTCAAATGTATATTTTATTTAATAAAAATATATATAATTAAAAAAGTAACAAGTTGTATGACTCACTTTATTCGGTTCAAACCAAAAAATTAATGCAAATATAAATAATGTAGTTCAATTAATAAAAAAAATGATTAAAAATAAATTAATAAATTATTAATTTGTGGTGGGTTGGTATCAAATGAACCCACCACCAGTCCACCATTGTACGTGCCCTAATATCCAAGTACTCAAGTCGGCTGGAATCCATAGGATTTTTGGAACTTTGGCAATGCTTATGTGGCATTATATTTATTAAAATATGTGCCATGTGGAGCTCCAGTCCCATGTGTATTGTTTTCACAAATTTTTGGTCTGAAAGACATTTTTTGCTCCAGTACATTTTTTGCATTTTTCACTCATGTTGTTTTCAATATACTCTATTCACTCTTAGAAAAACAAAACAAAAATGGAGATAAGTTATTATTTTTTAATCTGTATCTTTTACTCCTAGTATACAATTATGAAAAATAAGAAACTGATCTTACCAAAATTAAATAAAAAGTTATCAAATCATTATCGAAAATATTTTAAAAATCAAATAAAAAATCATTTTTACATTGTTACATTTTCTAAATCAATATTTTGGGGGCACAGCTGTATCAAAATTATAATGGTAGCAAATCAAATACTCCAATAATTATACATTGGATTGTTATTACTAAAATCAAATAAAAAATCATTTTGCATTGTTAAATTTTTTTAATCAATATTTTGGCCGAGTAGTAGTGTCAAAAATTTCAAGGTAGCAAATCATTGCATATTACAATACGCTACAATTATCCAATAATTATACATTGGATTTATTTATTTCCAGTATCTTTTTTTAATCAGTATACTTGTGTCTCTACACTATATTGAAAGGCTGCATAAAGGAATATATACAACCTTTGAAATCTTTATTTTCATATTTTGAGACAATGATGTATTAAATAATTTTGAGAAAAAGGAATCTTATTTTAATTAAACTTTTAAATTAAAATTTGATATTATTTTTGAACTTAATTTCAGTTATAGTGTTCATTCATTCATTCTGTTTTGAGTCCAAAAGTCTATTTTCAAGGAATCTCAATATATTTTTTAATGCAGATGTACAACATTATATTCGATTTAGTGTGAAGTCAGTCATAACAATTGAATTAAAAACAATCGAACGAAAGAGAGTAAGAAGAAGTCGAGAGAAGAACTTTTGGTCGTCGCAGTGGCTTCAGAGACACTCCTCATCAATCACAAAGTTGTAGAGGCAGAGATGAGACGACGTTATAAAATCATGCGCTTCAACATTGTCACTGACAAAGTTATCCGATGAACATCTGATCAAATTTAATTTGTGTGTGTGTTTTGTTTTGACATTATATTGCAGCCTTTTGATATTGCCATTGGCAAAATTTATCGACATCCATGTATACAAATACAATGGTTTATTATTCTATATACAGTACTCTCTTGTTGTTAGTCGAAAATCATTGCTTATTCACGAGGCGGGGCACTCCACATTTTCCTCTGATCTGCAAAGCTTCCGATTACAGCGGATTGATTTTCAGCGCCGAGTGCAGTACTGAAAGCAGTAAAGTAAGCTTGAGGATCCACATTTTCTAATACTTTCACCGCACGACCCTTGTATTCATCCAAAATTATCCTTCCGTCTTCAGATTCTTTGCCTGATGCCAACACTTTAACTTTCCTCGTCGCATATCTCGTCTTCAGACGTAAATCGTTACCTGCTAAGATTACTGCACCAAGCATTTCCCTAGCAAAAATATCCTGTCCAGAGAAAACTGAATTTTAACTCATATGATGATGATGATGATGATACAAAGTGAAAAAGACTCTTAAGTGTTTCTGTACCACATTTTCGTATCGATATTTCGACTCTTTTAACCACCACATTCTTGATACCAAACGCACCACGAAATCAAGCTCCGGTGTTTCATTTCCCGTGAAATGAAGACTCCCTAAGAGTCTATACAAGTGACTGACTTTACGCTGAACCCCGAGTGGGATTAGGGTGATATTATAGCTCGAGTCGAATACTGCCTTTGTGGCCAAAGGGTCAAGAAACATATTCATTTCCGAGTATTTGTTTTTAGGAATGTTTGCCACGTTTCCTCTATCGTTTTTACTTGTGCTGAGATGTCCCCCCACAATAATAATATCCTGAATCGGAAGGGTCGAGTTTTTGTCGGAAAGGATCATTTGTGCGACGGTTGTCAACGGACCGTTTGCCAAGATGGTAACCTTGGAATCCGAGACGAGCGAGTTTATAACGGATTCCCATACCTCAAGCGCACGTGGCTGTCTGAGATTAGGATGATCTGTTGTCCGAGGAGCTCCATATTCAATAGAATTCTCTGCTGTGTAACTATAAAACTCACAGGTCAAAATATGCAAAAGATTACCAACATTTTTATTTGTAGAATATGAAGTATAAAGTATAAACCTCCGGGTGCCTTGAGGCAAACTACATTTGAGCCCGTATAGGGAGTCTGAGTCGACATATCCACCATTGCCAAGTGAGATGGCTCTGCGGTAATTGCAGGCTCCTATCCCCGTGAAATTAGGATAGCTCTGTTCAAGCGCAAAATAATCTCCAAGGCCAACCGGAATATCATCGCGGCCCATCATGTGCAGCAAATCATAGATGACATCGATTGTTGCTGCATTGGCCCATCCAGTTGGAGTCACTAGTATTGCCTGATAATCAGAATGTGTTGTGTTTTTTTAGTAGGATGAAGATATGACTTACGAGTGTCGTTCCAAGATTATTTATTACCTTGAGATTTATTACTTCGACGGGCACTTTAAGGAGATAGAAGAGGGCTAAGAAATCTCCAGGACTCATATCCATGTCGAAAACAATATTCATGCCAAGTTTTCTCCCCTGGAAATCGGGCTTGTAGACTACTTGTCTGTAGTGTGGAAATTGTGTTGTACGATTGAACTTTCCTGTTTGTTGTGGCCGGTTCAGAACCTGAAATCATCGCTTCTGTTGTAAGTTTCAACAACAAAAATAAACACAAGTTCTTATGCAGTGCAAGATCATACTCACATCTAAAAACCGCCTGTAATATTGTTTGTCTAATGGACTAATTTTATTGCTGCTAAGCTTTGCCTTTACAGCAACGAGAACACGTACCCCTTTTGTACCAGACACTTGTTCTGTATATCCATCCTGAATCATAAAAAAAAAAAAAAAAAAACCATTACACGGTTTTATTTCGTGAAATTAAAAAGAAAAGGCAATAAATTACCTTGCATCCATTAATCTTAGCAAGGCAAAACGAATCTGTCGGTTTAATGTAAACATGACCACTGTGATGATCATTCCTCTGTAAGCCGAGTCTCGGTTTCAGGTCAGCAGCAAATGGATTCGAACCATCGTTTATTCCATACGGCTCATTTGAAGTGATCACAGTTATATGCATATACTTCATCTCAGCAAATTCATTCTCTCCGTTTATGTTGTTCTGCTTGAGCATTATTGAAGTAGCCACGCCCGCTAGGAACGAGTCCCACATGTAGAAAATCTGTCGTTTGCTAAAAAGTCATAACAAAAAATACAATCAAACCAAAAAACAAATTCACAAGTGATAACTTACGCTGGAAAACTGATCGTTGAACCAAGTCTCTCGAACCAGATTAATGATATTGTAACAGTACTGTGCCTCGTAAGTATGCTTATTCTTCTCAAATTCCTCGAGAAATGAAGCTGTGATGGGGATAGTGTCTGTGGCATCGAGTGGAACAAGAGTCACCGGGATCCCAGAATGAATCACCTGATCATGTATATATATATCCGTGAAATTTCATGCCTAATATATATATATATATATATATTACACTTGAAATACTATCGCACCTTATATGCAGCAAAAGGGTCGCTGAAGATATTGTACTCTGAATAAGGAGTCGAAAGGTAGCCTGTGTACACATTACCCTTACTAACCGTAGTATTCACAACACCACCCATTACATATATGTGTTGGATGTTTTTCTTCAACTGCGGATTCGACATTAGAAAAATCGCGACATTCGTATTCGACCCGAGGATGAAAACCGTGGTGGGCCCCTCGGAAATCGTGTCTATCATCACTTGCTGAGCTGTTGGATGATCCCAAGGCTCGTAAGTCCTGGTGGCCTGATTTTAAGAGAAAATGTGTTAAAAAAACAGAATTCAAAATTTATATACATACTAGTATAATTTACCTTTGGAAGAAAGGCTCTCTTGATGCCGAACTTGGTGTCGGCGTCTAATTTTCCATGAGCACCTAAAGGAATAACCTGGCTGTATCTGCAGTACCCTGCCGTGCTATGACCCTGCTCGATCGAATAAACGACAGATTCAATATAACAACGCACTTATATATAATGAAACAGAGGAATTCACCTGTTCGATTATGGGAAGATATCCGCCTACATTCGGCAAAATGGTGCCATCTTCGAGTATCCCACCTTCGCCTCCAACTCCAACAGAAACATCGTCTCTTCCCATCATGTGAAGAAGGTCGTAAACTTCATTTACACTGTGCCCAGGATTGGTCCATGCATTCGCGCTGACAGTAATCGCCCGCAGATCGAATATGGATCTATCGAGCTTCAAGACGTACAACAGAGCAAACACGTCGTCTGTATCCACATCGATATCCATGAGAATCCTGTGGGGTCTTCCATTGACTAAACCAACCATCATCATCACTATTAAGAACAAAAAACCGTTCATCGCCATAGTTAAAACTACTACTCAAATCGAGGATCTTTGTGTTTTTCATCCTCATATATATATATATTGATCGATCAGTATTTGTACCTCTCGCCTCCTCGTTGTGTCCTTACCTTCCGGCTTCCGTGTCCTAAGGCTGTCGGCTTCGGTACTATTCTTTTCGCCATGTGCTGTCGTCAAATTAATATTCCCGGTAAAATCTCCAGGAGATCCATTGTATGTTCCGATCGACTGCTGCGAGATCTTTCCATTTTTGGAGGCATGTAGGTGTAGTATCAAAGGTAGCATATTCCATGCGATACGTGTGTACATGCTCGTGCTTGTGCTCGTTTAATTTCGTGCTCGCTCTACTTTATATATTCATAAAATCTTCAAACTTTTTCTATGGTTTTTACCTTTCTTTAATTTTTGGCTGTTTGTTTTCTAAGAGTGAGGTAGGAGTAGGAATCTAGGCTTATTTTTTGAACTTAGTTTGGTTTGAAACAAATTCCTTGATTATTTTTATTGTTATCACCCCACTCATTTTTAATATTTTATTTTTATATATTCTTTTCAAAAAATATAAGTATATGTTTAATTAATAAAAAAATGGTGAATTTTGATATAAAGCATTGACAAGTATTTTTATTTTAAATAAGAGCACATAAATATTATAATTAGGATTAAAAGCAAACTACTTATTTAACCTTTTCAATATAATGTATTTTACACATGTGGTAAGGGTATTATATATAGTATTTCCTCAGATTTTTTTTATTTGTCATTATAGACTTTTGCACAGATATTAATAAACAAATAAATTGCCTAATTTAACCCTATTAAATGTTATAAATTCAAGACTCCTTATTTATCCGGTACTCTTAATATTCATCTTCCTTTACAATTATATTAATATAAAATAAATTCATAATTAATAGGGAACAATTAATAAGGGTATAATATGTCAAAAATTCTCAAAACGTCAAATAAATAGTAAAAAATAAAAAACTCAAAAATATGAATTGGAAGGAGTAATTAACAATTTCAAAATATACTTTTTTATAATTATAAATAAATAACTATCCTAATTAATTAAAAAAGATAAAAACATGAACATTAAATTGTGAATAATAATTAGTAAGTTGTAAGTTATAAATAGATAAATCAACTTCGCCTTTTATTTAAGGAATATTAAGGAAAAAGTGTATTTTAATTTTTAAATTTAGAACGTAAACTTTATAAAATACACTTTACATTTAAGGGATAAAATTGTTTTTTATTTATTTATTAGGGTAGTATTATTTGTCTAATTATAATAAAAAGAAAATTTTAAAAATTTCAATTACTTTGTCATATTTCATATTTTTACATATTTATTTTTTCTTATATTTTTGCAAATTTTTTTTTGCAATTTTTTTTTGTCTTACATTTTTTTTAAATTTATTCTTTCTCCTATATTTTTGTAGATTTATTTTTTCGTTGGTGTTTGTGTATCAAATATTTTTGTAAATTTGTTATTTTTCCTATATATCACATATTTTATACATTTATTTTTTTCTATATTTTTGCAAAAAAAAATTCTCTCACCGGTTGATGTTTGTGTATTCAACGTTACTTACAGTTTTTTAATTGACAATTAAAATTTTAATTTTTTTACGAAAAAAAATGGTAAGTTTGGTATGCATTCCTTAACTTATAATTAGGATAAAATAGGTTATTTATTTATAAACTACAAATAATTATTACCTCTAATCCAAATTATCTCTTTATTTAAATATATTAAAAAAAAATCAAATTCGCACTATAAAAATTAAAAATTACAAATAAAAATTAAAAATTACAAATACCATAACATGTCACTTAGGTAAATTCTTATAGTATGAGAGATCTTCAACCAAATTTTTCCCACATCACTGTCTAATATTTTTTTTATTAAAGGGTAAATATATATTTTAAAATTAAAAAAAAAATAAAAGAATTATAATTAAATTAAAAAATTGATAAAAAAAAATCAAAGTAAAATTATATTTTAACATAAAAAAAAATCAAAGTAAAATTATATTTTAACATAAAAAAAAAGTATGAAATCCAACTAAGTACTAATTAATTTTAGAATAAATCTTCAAATATCAACATGTAGTGTTCATTTATAAAATATTTAAAAAAAATAAAAATAGTTGTGTGTTAATTTAAAAAATTGATAAAAATAATTTATCCAAAATTACTCTAAAAATAACAGTAAATTAATTTTAAAATAAAAAAATAAATTAATTATGATTATAACTAATTAATTTTAAAATATAATTCATTTGTAAAATAAAAAGTATAAGAATAAGTTAAGTAGATGTTACTTCTAGAACATCTAGAACAATATATTCTTTAGTCCAAAGACAGTTGTCATACATTCTTTTTTGGAATGTCAAACAATAGTTGACACACCCCAAAAAAGAAAATAATTATTTTAACTTTTTCATTTTAATATACAATTTTATTCTACTTTACTCCACCTACTTTTTAAACTTTACTCACATTACTTTTCACTTTTAAAATATATTTTTATCTTTTACTTTTCAATTAAAAAATACAAAAATAATAATTTTCTTAAACTACGTATCCATAAAAATCTGACATCTATTAATGACCGGAAAGAGTACTAAATGTCATATTAACCGAAGATACATACACAGATTGGATTGTGTGATTGTTTATTTAATATAATATTATTAAATTAAAATGTACTTCGCATATTCCACCGAGTGAAGCATAAATAAAACAAGATATATTCCATATATAATTATAATATTTTCGCATAAAAAAAGTCGAAAAAAAAATAATAATAAAGTGGCTCAAGCTGAAAAAACTACATTAATAAATGAAGTGTACCTCGTGTACACAGCTAATCAAAATAAAAGTTGATATATTACTACCAAAAACAATATTTTGGATTTTGAGCAATATTTTCTTTGAAAGAATATATTGTTTTTATTTTAAAGATTTTTTGAAAAAAAAATTGTGATTTTTTGTCTTAATAATAATTAAATATTATTTAATTAATTAATGTAAAAATATCATGTAATGAAATTACATGTCACAATTTCATTGGGCGTGTATAGGATACTTTGTACACTTGGTCTAACTGTATCTTCATGCTCAAGAAAGTACAATAAAAAATTGAAAAAAAAAAATAATAAGTTTTAAAAGTTAGAATAAAATAGAAAAATTAAGCAATTTCACGTGATTAACGTATCAATCTTCTTGCTCAATAAAGTACAATAAAAAAAATTGGAAAAAAAATAAAAAGTTTTAAGGGTTAGAATAAAATAGAAAAATTACGCCATTTCACATGATTATGTGGGTTGAAGTGAAGTAAATTACAACATGATATTATACCATATACTCATAGGCTATAATTATACATTTGATTTATTTATTAGGAGTAACTTTTTTAGTATGTGTGTCTATATTATCCGGAAAGGGTGCTAAAAGGAATAACATTTGAAATCTTATTCACAATGTTATAGTTTAAAGAGTTGTGAGAATCTTATTTTATACTTATCTCAAATAAGTGTCAAATAATTATCCGACTGACACTTATCTTTTTGAGTGATTTTTAATAAAAGTAAATTTAATATTTGTTTAAAATTAAATAAAACATTTTTTATTACGAATAAGAGTAATTTATCAAATTAATTTTATATTAATAATAAATATAAGAAGTAACTAACTTAATAATTTTTTTTATAATAACACAGAAGTTGTCATTAGTTCAGTTGGTTGAGTATTTGAATTAAAGACTTAAGATCATAGGTTCCAATTCAAGATATTGCAATTGACTAGACCAAAAAAAAATCTAATTAAAATTAAAACATCAAAATACTTAATTAAAATTTTATTTTATAAGGTATAAAATCTAAATATATGTATTAAGATACTATTTTTTCAAAATAACTTTACATTTTTACTCTTCATTTTTTGATTAAAAAAATAATATATTTCTTAATTTAATACTGATCAACTAGTGCAAATAAAATTAATATGAAAATAGTATTTTAATTGAATTTTGAGATTAACACATGTGAAAATGTGAAAAGATATATATATATATATATATATATATATATATATATATATATATATATATATATATATATTTTATTCAATTCTACCTTGCATAAAATCTCTTTTCTTGGACAAAGAATCTCAGTAAAATCTTCCATCAGGGCCCGGCACCTGGCGGGTTCGACGGGCCATGAGTCATGATGGTGCGACCCCTAATTTTAGTGGCCCGTTTTAAATATAAATATATTTATTTATATATTTTTTAAAAATAAATATATAAAATATTATATACTATATACTTCAAAATAATTATTTAAATTATTCTACATTTTTACTAAATTTTATATTAATTATTTTATATTTTTCAACAACAAATTTTAAATTTTATCACCTTAATTATTCTTAGTTTTCAATAAACATCTTGTTTATCCAATGATAAAAAATTTCAATTTTTACTAATTTTTTTATAAATCTCATTATATTAATTATCTCGTTCTAAAATAATTTTTAAAAAATTAGAGTACATTATTAAAAAAATTGAAAATTGAATATTGATTTTTTTAAATTTTTTTAATCACTTTAAATTTTTGATAACCTTTTTAAATTTGCAAGAATTTTTTTTTTTTTTTAAAACTATGGTTTTTTTAAAATTCATATACTACTGTTATTTAACTTTTTAAGACTAATGTATTACAACACCCTTTTAATATTTTTTTTTAATTTATGAAATTTTAGATAAATAATTTATTTAATTTTGATATTTATAATTAAAAATATTAAGAAATATATAATGTTTTTTTATGATATTTTCAGACCCATTTAGAATGTTCGCGGCGCCTAAAAAAATCAAGAACAAACCTTTCTTCAATACAAGTCCCAAGAAGAAATCCGGAGAAGAAGACCTTTTGGTCGCAGCAGCCGCTGATCAACGACTACTCAGTGATAGAGATCGCTGCAGTTGAGCCTGCAAACCCCCAAAATTCCACCCTCCAAAAAAAATAAAAATTTACCACTAGTCGAGCCTAATATTTTTGAAACGGAAAGCTCGAACTTAACCGTGAAAAAATAATAGAGATTTTTTCTATATAAAATACAAAAGAAAAAAGAAAAAAAAAATTGGGTGTAAAAATATATGTGAGACAATCCAAAAAAAAAAGCAATTATATTTAAGAGACATAACAAGTATAGAGTATAGTATTTTTTATTTTCAATTTATAGTTTTAATATAGTACTCTTTCTCTCAGAAAATACATGTCTCAGGTTATTTGATCATCATCGCTTATTCACGAGGCAATTATAATACAAAGACTTCGCGCTACTTTCATTGTAATATGCTGTGTGTGTGTGTTTTGTTTTGATAAGTGTAGACACATGCTGTGTGTGTGTGTGTTGTTTTGATAAGTGTAGACACATACTGTCATTTCATTTACGCATGTCTGCCCCACAATTTTCTCTGCTCTTGGAAGCTTCCGATTACAGCAGACTGATTCCGAGCTCCGAGTTGTTTCGCGAAAGTAGCATAGTAAGCCTGAGGATCCACATTTTCCAGCACTTTCACCGGACGCCCTCTGCTTCGATCGACAATTATCCGCCCATCAACAGATTCCACGCCTGTTTCCAACACTCTGACTTTACGAATGGCAAATCTCGTCTTCAGAAACGACCCGTTACCTGCTAAGATTACTGCACCCAGAATTTCCCCCGCAAATATATCCTGCATTTATTATAAATCGTAAGCTTGTAATCTCGACAACAATCACAGGTCTCAAAGCTTATCTTTCGGGTTTCATGTATTCATACCACATGTCGATAAATAGGGTGAGTCCTTTTTAACCGACGCAATCTTGAGAGTAGACGCCTGGCGAATATAGCTTCCGGTGTTTTCTTTGTCAGGTAGAGACTCTTCAAGAGTTCATCGAATCCACTTACTTTACGTTGAACGTTGAGTGGGATCAGTGTGATATTACAGCTCGATTCGAAAACGGTCTTTGCAGCCAAAGGATCAAGAAACATATTCATCTCTGCATAATCATTTGAAGGAACGTTGATCAAATCCCCTTTATCCTTTCTCCCTCGACTGATATGTCCCCCAACGATAATAATATTCTGGGGAAAAGAAAAAAAAAAAACTTAGAAAAAAGAAAAATAAAAAATCCTTGGAATGTTTGTCTTGGTTACACACACCTGAATGGGAGTAGTCAAATTCTTGTCCGAAAGAATAATTTGTGCGACATTTGTCAGCGGACCGTTGGTCAAAATAGTGACCTTAGGTCCCGAGCCGAGTGATTTTATAACTGATTGCCATATCTCAAGAGCTAGTGGCTGTCTAAGCTCAGGGTGATCTGTGTCACGTGGTGCTCCGTATTTTACCGAGTTCTCTGCTGTATACCTACAGTAAAATAAAAAACTCAAGAGCCATAGTTTACACAGATGATTATGGAAATAAAATTGAAATGTTTAAGAACCATATCCCAAAAATTAATTAAGAAACCTTCGAGGGCTATGAGGCAAGTCACGAGCGAGCCCGTATAGTGTGTCTGAGTCAAGGAAGCCACCTCTGCCATGTGGGATGGCTCTGTTATACTTACAGTCTCCAACACCTGAGATAACCGGATCTGACTGGTTGAGTGCGAATAAATCGCCAAGTCCGACTGGGATGTCGTCACGGCCCATCATGTGCAGCAAATCATAGATAACATCGATTGTTGCTGCATTGGCCCATCCCGTTGGAGTCACTAGTATTGCCTGATACATGTGTTGTGTTTTATGGTCGGATGAAGTTACGAGAGTCATTTTGAGAAAGTAAAACCTGTATCCAATATACTACCTTGAGATTTATTACTTCCACAGGCACTTTAAGGAGATAGAAGAGGGCTAAGAAATCTCCAGCACTCATATCCATGTCGAATACAACATTCTTGCCCAGTTTCTTTCCCTCAAAATCGGGCTTGTAGACTACTTCTCTGTAGTGAGGATATTGTGTCGTAAGATTGAACCTTCCTGTTTGCTGTGGCCGGTTTAGAACCTAAAATCATTAATATACATTAACTACGACAAAAAAAAAAAAAAAGGTAAGATAAAGTGTATAGCACTCTTACTATCGCATTCAAAGTTAGAACAGTATTACTCACATTCAGAAAGCTTCTGAAATACTCTCTGTCTAAAGAACTATATTTTTCTCGGTTGGGCTTTGCTTTTACAGCAACAAGCACACGAACTCCTTCTCGGCCGGTTACTTCCGCCGTATATCCATCCTAAGTAGCATAAATCGTGAGTCAAAATCATTTCGAATGAGGACAAAAAAAAAAGGGATGGAGAGCAATGACCTTGCACAATCCTTTCCCGTTGTTGGAAATGCAAAATGGATCTCTGAGTCGAGTCTGAACATGTCCACTATGAACACCATTTCTCTTCAAGCCGAATTTCGGTTTCTTAAGGCCATCAAAGAACGGATTTGAGCCATCGTATATCCCATACGGTTCATTTGAAGTAATCACCGTAATATTCATGTACTCCATCTCTGCAAATTCATTATCCCCGTTCGTGTTGTTTTGCTTGAGCATGATTGAAGTAGCCACGCCCGATAGAAACGAGTCCCACATAAAGTAACTCTGCACTTGGGACAATATTCAGTTTATAAGTTGACAATCACTTTTCTGTCCTAGTTCCTACAGGTAGTCTTTTATATCTTCTTCAATCAGTCACCTTGAAAAACTGATCGTCGAACCAAGTATCACGAGCCATTTTCAAGGACTTGAAGCAGTACTGTGCCTCATAGGTTTGCTGATTCTTCTCAAATTCATCAAAAAAATCGTTTGTGATGGGAATGGTGTTTGTGACATCCAGTGGAACTAGAGTTACCGGGATCCCAGAATGAATCACCTGGCCAAAATCAAGATAATTCCAAAACCACACATAAGTTTAGCCTAATTACAGTTTAACCCCCGCCGAATACAATTGTACCTGATATGCTGCAAAAGGGTCTCCAAACATGTTGAACTCGGCATAAGGATTGGATGTGTAGCCGGTGAATATGTTACCCCTGTCACCGCACTGCCGAGGTTGGCATGAGCTCGAGTTCATGGGACAGCAACTGGTCGGGTTTTCCGATCTCACACCACCACCCATGATGTAAACATGTTTGATGTTTTTCTTCAAATGTGGATTCGACATGAGAAAAATCGCGAGATTTGTATTTGATCCAATGGTAAATACTGTGATCGGAGCAGCTGAGATTTTTTCTGTCATCACTTGTTGAACTGTGGGCTGCGACAGAGGAGAGTATCTCCGGCTGCCCTGTTTTCAAGAGCAGAGCCCTTAAGCTGCAGCTAGATATTCATTAATTCTTGGTTTCCGATTGAAAAGTAATATATATATATATATATATATATATATATATATATATATATATATATATATATATATATATATATATCAAGTACGTATAGTACACCTGCGGAAGAAAGCTTTTCCTGAGGCCAAAATTTGTGTCGATATCTAATATTCCTCCAGGGCCTACAGGTATCACTTGTCTGTATCTGCAGTATCCTGACGTACCAGTGCCCTGATTAAACGAGCCCAAAGAGTAAGACGAATGTTATTATCCTTATATCAAAGTGAAGTAGCATGATCACATTTACTGTCTAACCTGTTCGATTATGGGAAAATATCCGCCGACATTTGGCAAAATTGTACCATCCTTGAGTATTCCACCTTCACCACCAACCCCAACGGGAATATCGTCTCTTCCCATCATGTAAAGAAGGTCGTAAACCTGATTTATTGCATGCCCGGCATGGGTCCATGCGTTTGCGTTTATAGTAATTGCCTGCAACAAGTTAATAGGCCACAAGCAAAGTGAGTTTCACTCAACATGCAGCCTCATAGATTACACACAGTCAAATTCCAAAGTGCTTTAGTCAGAAATTTAGGACATCCAAAAGAAACTTAGATCATTAGATATCGAAGGTGCGCTTGCTTACCTGCAAATCAAATATTGATCTCTCAAGCTTCAAGATGTACAACAAAGCAAACAAGTCATCGGTGTCGACATCTGTATCCAAAAGAATCCGGTGTGGATGCCCATCGACGTTGGCTATGCTACCTCCGATAGAACCGATCACAAGTATTATGCATAGACAATATCCATGTATCATCTTCTTTCTTTTCTTTCTTGCACCAGTTTCTTTTCACCAGCATGGATAGATATTCTGTGGAGAATTGATAGAGTGAAGATGATCCGAAAAGTTAGAATACAAAATATATAGAGTATTACTGAAAAAGTCAAACATCTCAAACCAAATAAAATCCAAAGTGTCCTATAAGCCTAAAGAAATTAAGACAATCTTTATACATAGTATAGTCTTAACTAGAGCCCACAAACATAGCCCAATACTATTACTGACTAGAGTAAATTAAACTATAATAAACAAAATTTAATAATTAAATATCAACTAATTCCGGCAGTCCCGCTGTCCAGGACTTGACACGTAGAGTGTAAACCTTCCAAGCAGTCCCGCTGTCCAGAACTTGACACGTAGAGCGTAAACCTTCCAAGCGAGAGCGACCCCTGTCGGCTGTCGCAATGCTGTCAAGAGTGTTCAAGTATGGAAAATTCAAATATGAAGGGCCAACGACAGGCCACTATGCAGAAAGAAAAAAATGCAGATACTTACAACACATGATTCTTTGTTTGGTCACAAAAAGTGGCATTTATTCATTGTCACCCTCAACCACAAACTAGAAACGATAAATAAAGGAAAAAATATAATCAAGTTTTTATAAATCTGTGATTTAAGTAAAAACTCTCTGTCAACTCATACTTTCAAGAAGGACGAAGAACGATCGAACGAGGGACTAGATTCTTACCTCAGTGCCGTTGCCTGGCGAAAGTTGTGGCGGTAATTTTAAATAATTCGAGATACCATTTTGATAAAATAATTTGAGTAAATGTCAGTTCTTTAAAAATTCAATTTAGATACTCATGTAGTTTGGACATTACGCTATATGGTAGAATAAGCATTTTTTTTTAGTATTTTATTACAACAAAAAGAAGAAGAATATTTTGGGTGGTTTGACTAGAGCATTATTTTTTTGTGATTTTTTTTAATCATTTTTTGTCCATGCTAATAAACAAACATTCAAGTACTACAAACATTTTCTTTCAACTTATCTAATTTTTATATTTACATTTTCATGTTGATAGACAATCTACAAGTTGCAAATGCATAAATCAAGCTGTGGTCATTTTAAATAAAAAAACTTGTAAAAATTAGTAACACGTTTACGAAGATATGGGCCTCACAAGTTGAGCAGTTCACGAGCATATCTAGTCAATGCTCAACTTGATCTCAGTTACTCAAGCTTTATCACTTTGTTAGAAGGTTCCTGAACAGACGAGTCGCTCATTTATACAGGAACATCAAAATACCTTCATATTATAATAAGAACTAAGAAATTACTAAAAATTTATACATATGTAGTCAGAAATTCGAGTCAAACTCGAATTTTTTTACTGTTGTCGAGCATGAACCTTTTCTGATCAATCTCGAGCATACTGCATACATAATTCTTTGTCGCTTTGTTGAGTCAAGCTCGAGCAACATATTTTTGGCGCTTGTCAAGCTCCAATGATAACAAAAGAGAGTCAATTTAGGGGCAACGATGAAAATGCTCGACTCAACTCATTTTGTCAACCAAAACATAGTACTAGAATTACTAGGCTTTCAAATGATAATTATATTAGTTGATAATTCACTAATTTGTATGAGAGTATAAACAATGTAAAACATATACGGTGCATACGGATGTTAAGGTCCCAGATTGAGCCACCCTTGACCAGAATAAACAATCAAGTTATCAACCACACCAATCAAATATATTATTCGACTGATAAGATCGTAAGATCGTCTGTATACTATAGCAATGCATATTAGCCACATCACTCACCAGACTCACCCCATACATAATAGAAACAAATATCACACAGATCGTAAGGTTTATGAATCGAGTTTCTGACATAATAAAACAAAACATGTACTGAAAACATTTTAAATACGTATATATTAAGCTGGAAATACTATTGGTAGTGATTCCGTCTATCTGAAAGAATGACCAATGACTAGAATTTTTCAAAAGCAAGAAACGAGGAAAGCCTGAAGCCATTAACATCACATTATCCATGCTAAACCCAAACCATCAGAATCGCAGAAAACCGAAATGATTTAATTCGTGATCGTAAATGACTCTGATTTAAATCACTTCATCTGTACGCATAATGTAGATTTTTCTCTCGTGCCATATATCAGACATTATGTTATTATAAAATTTAAAATCAACGATAACATGATCACAGATGATATATAAACACTGAAATGTTATGTACAACCGAGCTTGCTCATTGAGTCATTGTTCAATCATATTCAGATGTACGCCACTTTATTTAACCATACATTCGTTTACTATGACGACACACAAATCGCGTTTTCTAACAGTGGAATCGAAATGGAAAACGAAAACAAATCGCGTTTTTACAGAACCTGGTTCAACAGAAACCTCCTAGCATAATTGGATTTCTTGCCCTCCCTAGCCGCTGAATCCAACTCATCATAGAACCACCCCACTGATCTCTGAGCTTCTTGCACAAATTGAGAAATCCCTAAATAGCACAAAATGTAAGAAAATCAGAAATCTACACCCCAAAAAAGGAAAGCACTAAACCCCTAAAGTAATCGGAGCAAAAATTAGAAGCGCCGTGAATCCAGCGCATATCTCAATTTTCAGAAACTTGCAGAAAATTCGAAACGCGCGAATGTGAGATGAGAGAAACAAAACCTCCGGATACAGTTTGTTTGTTGTGGCGGATGTCGTGAATGGTGGCGGAGACTTTCCAGTAGAGAGGGCGTCCGACGTAGAACAGTACCAGAAGCGCCGCCGCCGCCGCCAGCAGTAGGCGGAATGTGAATCTTGCCGCGGGTGACGCCATTGTTGACTGTGAAGTCGCGCGCGAGAGATTTGTGTTAGTGTAACTGTAAAAGAGATGATAATTTTAATGAGATTTGGCGTTTATAATAAATTAGTATGTGCTTGTGATGGCATTAAACACGTTTTTTTATTCATGAGCAATTTGTATTTATTAATATTGTAATTAAAATGTGTTTATTTATTAATATAGTAGTAATAAATTACAGTGTGGTAAATAGTGAAAACATGTGACATGGTAAAACCATGGTAATGTATAGTAGTATATACTAGTATTAACCTAGAGCCAAAAACAAAAAATCAGTAAAAAAATCTCCTCCTTCGTCTGCTTCGCTTCACGGGCAACGTGTTTTCATCATCATTGCCAGGAAACTCCCAACGGGCTATGGTTCCATCCCAAGAGGAGCTTACGATCATGGGGAAGAAAGGGTGCCAATTGCAGTCGCGTACCGGATCCTCGTGGTAATCCAGTTTTGCTACTTGACCACCACTTACCTATGGAAAAAAATAAAATTGAAGGAATAATTACAAATAGATTTAATAGATTTTTAAATAAAATTACAAATAATTTATTTTCCAAGTATCCCATAAACAGGAGGAAATTGTGATTTGTGAAGGTGCTATTTGTTTCTCAGTAACTAGGGGGATAACTACAAAACAACCCCTGAGGTTTGGCGTAATTGTAGATAAACCTATCATGGGTGACTTAGAAAATTACAAATACACCCCTGAGGTTTACATATATCTTACTGACATTGTGAAGCTGCTCTAAGTTCCAATAGGAGAAATTGTTGATTTAGCAAATAATTAAAGTAAATTCAACAATGAAGCACATACCGCATCGTAAACATAAATGGCGGAATCGGTTGAACCCGTGTATATATACTTTTGGCCGGTGCTGTAGGTGAACACAGAAACACAAGGTAAGTCGAACATTTGAGTACAGAAGAAGAACAAAAGAGTAGCAACACTTTTAATCAGTTTTGAAGAAAATCAGAGAATGAATTAACCATCAAAATTCGTTTCTTGAATAATAAGCAGCAGATAGGAAACGTATCAAACAAATAAATCATTGAATCCTTGAGTGTCTACAATGCGTCGTGAGCTCTTTAAAGCTTAATGCACGAAGCAAAATGTGTCGTGACCTCAATATTACCAACAACGTTGGAAAATCAAGCATATATGATGTGTGAATTTTCAACTAAGAAAGAGTGATAAACTAATTCAAAATAACACAGATCCTTAGATCAAGAAAATTATATAGCCCCATCTCACCTATAGGCGGGCGAAAAATAGCAGCGTATGAGAGTGCGAAGAACGGTATGGCCTTTGTATGTAGCCAATGAAAGGTCATCCGGATGTCTTATATTTCTCGCGTGTTCTGGATATTCCATCCATCGGTAATCCCATTCAGCATATCTGCGCCTTGGCTGACTGAATAAAAAAAAATAATAATAATAATAATAATGAAACGATTATGAGCAAATGAAAGGGTGATTAAGATTTTCCGCACAGGTAAGCAAAATAAGCAATTTCTTATTCTCAATTATTTTTGTATTATGCTTAAAATATATCACTTCCTGAAAAGAGGTTTTTAAGGTTTTTTTTCCTCAAACACCACCACAGACCGATAATATTCTCTTTTTTCGTCCCAAAACACACAAAAAGAAGCAAAAGTGATGAACTTAAACTTACTAATTGACGTTCGATGACATTTTTCTTATATCCCAAAGTTTGATGGCTTGATCTTTCCCATTCGAGATGAAGTAACGGCCATCCCCGCGGGTATCTATGAAGGTAATGCCTTCTAAGTGTCCCATGAGGACTCCAGCAGCTTGTCCCCTGCTCGCAAAGCAACGCCGATCCCACACCTTACGAAATAAAAGGAACATAAATGAACATAATAAAAGGAAAAACGACAGGCGAAAAATCCCGTGTTTAATTTTATTTTCTGAAGTGACAAAATAAACATTACTTTGCATAGGTGATCATCGCTTCCGGAATATATGATGTGGCCACTTTCATCAGCAAAGCATACAGCATTCACATCAGACTGCAACAAAATAAAAAAATATAAGCAAATACTATAATTTCTTAAACCACAAACTTTAGCCGGAAAACATACCGTAATTGGAAACAAATAAGGTTCAACCTTAAAGTATCGTACTTCAAACACCACAAATCTTCAACATTAATTGCAATTGGAAGCTGATATATTATTGCGTTTGACATTGAATAAAGGAAACAGGGATCCACAATATTCCGTTTCATATTGAATTGAAAATATCATGGTCCGAAATCAAATTGAAACACATAAAAGTCTCGTTGTTATTAATCAGAAGTAAAAAAAAATGCAGTAGTACCATGTGAGCTGGGATTCTGAGATTCAGCCTTTTGGATTCAAGATCGTAAACATATATTGATTCATCACTGCTAGCAGCAACAAGTTCCCGCCCATCCTTAGAAAATTTAACAGAGAATATTCCAAAAGAATAATCGTCATAATCCTCCACATTAGACGAAAACTCAAGGCCTTCATGAATTTCCTGATAGGAATTATCAATGTTAGAATTTTTAGAGAATCAACTTGTAGCATGCTTTAACCCGACTAATTTGAATTTCTACGAGGAAAATGTCATAATATCTTGAAAAACACATACGGTCACATTCGCATGGGACTCTTTTGTTCCGGATCCAACATCAACAATATGGACGACGGGAGAGATACTTGAATAAACCTGTGAAAAACACATCAAAACAAAATACTTCAAAAAAAAAAAAAAAAAAAAGCCAGCCGGGGTCAGGAGAGAGAGAAGCAAATATCATTCATTACTATATCCAACATGGAAGATACATAATATGTGAAGTATACTATCATAACAGACTTACAAGAAAACGGCGATCGGGTGAAAGAGAAGTATCCGTAATTGTCCACCTCAGGCTCTTTGCACGGATATCTTTATGCAATTTCCATCCCATATCCACATCATACACTCTAATATGGCTTTCCTATTTGATTTCAAAACGAATTAAATAAAACAGGCACAAAATTTGTAGAAATTCAAAAGCACAACACAACCCCCAACGGTACCTGAAACCCAGCAACAAAGAGGGACCCGTCATCGGAAAATTGAGAAACATAAGCGCAGCTTTGCATCTTATCAATCACGGACGGACCTCGAACAGGCAAATAACGGCTGAGCACATGGCAAGAATCCGACAGGGTGAATCTCCCCCTTCCGGTGTAGTTGCACTCTCTGCCCGCCAGCATTTTGACAGGCGATACAAGCGACCCTGCCTTTCCCGGCAAGGCGTTCCTCAGGCGGTCGTGCGGGGTCGACTTGGCTCTCGTCGCCTGCACGAATTCTTCGTCGCTGCATCCGTGGGCCCGGTCTCCGCGAGATCCGCCCGGCTCATCCGTCCGGTCTCTGGCTTCTATGTAGCTTCTAAACCTACTCATTGTGCAATCATGTGATTTTATTTCTATACCGGAAAAGAAACAACCATCTGCGGATACCGAATCTAAAGAACTTCAAACCCCCATCACCGAATTGTATTCCTAAAATTAAAAAAATAAAAATTGAATTTTAAAAACAAAATCACGAAACGGAGAAAAAAGGGTGATAACAAACATCACAAATTACAATAATCAAGAAAAAAAGTTAAGTGGGTTTACCAAAGACTTCGACTTTTTTTGCGATTGAACTGTGATTTGCTGAATATACAGTCGCGCTAAATAGAAAGCAAGAGAGCTGAAAAGTCAATGTGCGTCACCAGTGACGCGGGCACTTGCATTAATACTGGGGAATTTACACGCAGTGAGTTTTCGATTAAAGAATCGATTTTTATGTGGAAATGATTTGTAAGGTTTTGTGGTTGGTCAATGAAGGTTTTTTTCTGTATTTTTTCGTTTCTTGGGGTCAGTGGGTGGGGGGTTGGTTGGTGGGTTGATTTAGTTATAATCACAGCCGTTGAATTAAAATACTCCCTCTATAAAAGTTTAGATACACTCTCAAAATTAAGAAAAATGTCATTATTCTATATCAAGCATAAAGATACTAAATATATATTATTATTATTTAATTATTCTTATTAAATTAAAATTTATTAATTTTCTACCATTCTAGTTATTACTTATTAGATTTTCATGTATTTCACTTCTTGCAAAACTTTAAATGCTTTAGATTATAAGAATGTTTATGAATGTTTGTTTCAATGAATGCTTTATTCAAAAATTTCTTTAGATTATTTTTTTGCTTTATTCTTTTACTTAACCTTTTATTTATCATCGAATATCTTTTAAAGTCAATCATGTCTTTAGTTGTTATTTTTGTTATTCGTTTTATCATGAAGATGATGAACTAAACGGTTAGCTCGGATGATAATATGAAGAACGAAGTTGAATAATTGTAGGATTCGGAAGACCGTATATAAACGACATAGTCTTGAACTCGTAACTCGACCGGGAGCGAAAATTCAAATGAATTAAACGTTTAAAACGAGTTAAGCAACCCGACCGGGAACTTGACTTTCGTATGTCGATTATATCGAGTTGATAAAGAGGAATACAATTTAAAAACTAAGTTTAAATTATTATCATCCGAGTGCTTTTCTCTTTTATTAATTTGCAAAACTTCTTTTTATTGTCGTAACCAAAGTTTCTAATTCTTTTCTTTCACTTAAATATTACTCTTTCGTTTCTTTGGATTAATACCGAGTCAAACTACAACTAACCTCGAATTTTGACGAGAGACACACGCAAAAACGTCTAATCACCAGGTCATCAATCTTAATGCCTATCGTCTACGTTTACCAGCTCACCTTCGTACTTCGGATGTCTTCAATGTCAAACACCTTGTTCCTTATACTGGGGAGAACATACTTAGCGACGCTACTAGCGATTCGAGGTCGAATCGTTTTCAACCGGGCGTGAATGATGCGGCTGAAAGTGCATGAAGAGACAAGAATGAAGAGTCATATTATAAATTTCAGTCCAATCTATATTTATTCTTTCAAATTCAAGAACAATTATTATGTTTGACCATCTATTTGTAAACCTTTGAAAGGATATTGGCTTGTGAAAAAGGGAAGAGAGATGAAATAAAAAGTAAGGTTTATCCTTAATCTTGTGTCTACCGATATTTCATACAAGAAATCAACGGTTTCTTTAGACGCTTCCTGCATCAAAAGGTAATAATGTTTTTGGAGTTATAAAAACAAGTAGTGAAATGTATTGAAGTATATTGGTAGAAATACATAATGCGCATGGAAGGAGTCTTATGCGCACAAGGAATACGACATACGTGCATGGAAGGAGTCTTATGCTCATAAGAAATACGACATATACGGGCATGGAAGGAGTCATATGCGCACAAGGAAAATGACATGCGCACAATAAATAAAGTCCTATTTTCATACGTTTGTCTTATTTTAATTTATTTTCATCTTTTATTAATTCCCTTATCATAAAATTCAACAAAATGTTACAATACCACATAAGAGAATATCCCTATGCCATAGCATGTGCAGATCCTTCCGATGTCGAGTAACCATGCACGCCTCCTGATCAATAGAAAAACCATCAAATATGCAACAGGCCCGTTTAGTTATCAATTCAACGAAATGTCAACTACTATTACCGTTGTAAAATAGACAGCAAGCCATCCGATGATGCAGAAAACAGCTGACACTCTCATTGCCTGTTTGTTTCATGATATATCATGAGTAAATAAATATATAAAAAAAAATGAAATTTTTATTCAAACGAATTGAGTACCCCTTTTCGACCGATGAAATCTGCTACTCTACCACTTGTGATTGCACCAATTGTGATGATGGACCCAAAGGTTGAGTACTGCAAGAAGGAATGAACTCAAAAGTTGTTAGTCGTCGGATAACCAGACAAAAACCGAACAAAGAAAACAGAAAAATGAAGTAGTAAGTACCTGGGAGAGAGACAAGTTTAAGTCTTCCCTAGCTGATTGAGTGGGTGAAGAAAATCCCACCTGCAACAAAAAACACAAATAAAATTTGATGTTAGTAAAACTCTTTTATTTTATGTTATATGTAAAACTTACACATGATCCGAATTCAAACCATCCGCAAATGGCGACACATGTACTCAACAAGGCCATCCTAATCAAACCATAGGCTAAATATGTATAGGTAGTCATTTTTTATTTTTTTCAGGGTGGGCCGAGGCCCACTCTGGTCTGGTGCTGGGTCCGCCACTGCCGACTGCGACTGCGCTGGTAAGAGGTATTCATTCGTGTTGCTCGCAATTAATTTTCTTAATTATTTATGAGTTCATAATTACAAAACAAATTTAAGGTGTCAAGTAATAGAAATTTAAGTCTTTATCGAATGAGATTGAAAATTCATAACAATATAATATTCCCTTTCATTCTTTATAAGTGTCGTTCTAACTATTTTTTTTATATACTTGTCGTTATAAAAATATTTCCCCCATTTACCCTTCAATTTTATTTTTTTCATTAATTATGATAATTAATATTTTTTTTCTTGAACTCCATAAATAGCGTTCTCTCCTTTTTTAAATTTTACCTATCTTCTCCAAAATGGGAAAACAATATAAGAATAGAAGATTAAAATGGTGATTTGTTTTGAATAAAACTCTACCTATCTTCTCCAAATATCGTTATTTATTTTTTAAGTTTTTTGCCTCAATCTCTCACTTGATAGATAGATTTGTAACGCATGGGATTTATGACTTTGATGAAAAGCGGTGGGATCACCTCTGAATTTAGAATTTTTTAATTTTAGATTTTTTGTTTGTGATCACCTCTGAATTTGAAATTTTTTGATTTTTTTCAGAAATGATTCTTCTGTTTTTTTTTTTGTAGCAATACATTCTTCTAAATCATGGATGAGCTTCTGTTAATAAATGGGAGAGAGTACGAAATTATACCATTAAAGGGAGGTTAATTAGGGAAAAGACGAAGTTATACCATTAAAGGGAGGTTAATTAGAGAAAAAAAGTTTATTAATAATTGTGCAAATGACTAAAATGACACTTATAAAAAATAGGACTATAGGAGGGAGTACTTAATAGGTGTTATAAACTCAAAAGAATTGAGAGAGAATAATATATTAAAGTAAGAGAGAATATGGAGAGAGAATAGAATTGTTATGAATTGTTGTATTCATTCATATGGGGAGACCCTTTATATAGGATACAAAGTAGGGTTTCTGTCTTGTTCAACAAGAAAGTGTAAACTAGTCATTCACTAATTAATAATATTCATAACACTCCCCTTGAATGACTATTTACAGGATTGTTGCCTCGTTAAAACCTTGCCAAGAAAACCCAGTGGGATAAAACCTCGACGAAGAAAAAAGAGTACAACTTGCTCCCCCTTATTGTAATCATCGAAGATCTTTGACTTTGTGATCAATCAATCTCATTAAAACCTGTAACTAATAAAACCATATAGGAAAAACTTAGTTATTCAAATATAAATTTTGGTCTTCAGGACCCAACCTTCGAATTGTTGAGTTTCACATTCATTTGTATTATTGTATATTTTTCGTCCTTCAGGGACATGCCTTTACCAGACATCTATATTGACTAGAGCATTCGCAATTGCTAAAACCGGCTGGTAACTCTGCTGGAGTATTTTAGACGCGTCTAGTGTTCAATATACATTTCTTGACAAGTGAACAATAATGTGAACTTCAATTCACAATCATTTGAACTTCAGGTTCAATATCTTAGTTTATTTCGAAAACAAACTCATATTGAGTGATGTACATGCCTCGTTAAAAACCTCGTTATAAAACCCTGTAGGAAAAAATACTCGAGGAAAAGAGTACATGACATTCACATTTATATTGTGGTGATTGTCTCGTTAAAACCTTTAACTAAGAAAACCCTGTGGGAAAAACTTAGTAGAGGGAAAAAGAGTGCAATCATTAGTTTTCGGGACCAACCACTGGTCTTCGGGACCTTATATTCAATATCATTTTTGTTTATAATGACATATGTAATATGATATTTTACATGTTCTGATTTTCATTTCCTTTCATATCAGAAATTTTAAAATCTATTTGGGATTTTCATGTATGTATCCTTATCATATGACTTCTACATAGTCAAATCATACATTCATGCATATCTATATTTATCGTTGTTGCTGCCAGAAGTATAAGGTAGGGAAACTTAATGTCATCCTTAAAAATATCGAGTTTCTGCGAAAAACTCTTGAGCAACTAATCTCGCTTTTATATCTCACCGCATCATTACTCGTTTTTCTTACGAACACCCAGATATATTCTTCTGGGATAATATTTTGAGGTGTGTACTATAGAGTCAAAATATATCTTTATTTAGCGAGCCATGCTCAGCCTCAATTGCTCGTTTCTTATTTTTCGAGTGCTGCTGGCACACTATATGATGCAGAGACAAATAAGGAAAAGATTGTGTCTTCCTGCCCAATCTATTAGTATTATTTTATTTATTATTTTAATTTATTTTATTAGGGTTTCAGTACTTATTTATATGTCGTTTTTCTCATTCAATTAGTTAGTTGATTATTGATATGAAATAAAAAGGTTCCTCTATTGAGGTTTTTATCAGGTTTCGGTATTCTTCGGAATCAACGAAAGTTTGATGTTTTAATTCTCGGGTATTTTCAGAATCAACGAGTTTTAATTGTGTGTTTACGCTTCCGCCTGCGTCAGTTGGTATCAGAGCCGAAACGATGCCTTCTCGTCGTCAGCCTATCCCCGACCCCGCCGTCAGCGTGGAGTCGCCATCGACCTCGGCTGTAGTATGCTGCTTTGAGTGTGGCGCTATCAGCCCCCGTCATGAGACTTGCCCGTTCTCTCACCCTCACACGCTACGTGTGGATGAAGAGTCATCCACATATGATGGTCCCCCTAAATTTGATGAAGAGCCCTTTTCGGAAATCTCTGTGGCACTTGTGCTGAATTCTGATGGTGTTACCCCTGCACCACATCAACATGTTTTTACTCTTGCGCTGAAAGGAGATGATACCACCCCTGCACCATATTTGCATGCTTATGTTCTTGCGATGCATCCCGATGTCGTTGCCGCTGACCCTACGTCGCTTCCTCAAGGTGTTGCCCCTGCGCCGGTTCTTCCAGCCATTGTTCCTACTCCACGTCAAAGTGTCGCTGATGCCCTTGCGCTGTGCCCTCAGGGTTGCCGACGATTGGTGTTTGATCCCGGCATCTTCGAGCTCGATTTTCAGGTTCGCGGTCGAACCTTCTCCTAGAGGGGGAGAATGATGCAGAGACAAATAAGGAAAAGATTGTGTCTTCCTGCCCAATCTATTAGTATTATTTTATTTATTATTTTAATTTATTTTATTAGGGTTTCAGTACTTATTTATATGTCGTTTTTCTCATTCAATTAGTTAGTTGATTATTGATATGAAATAAAAAGGTTCCTCTATTGAGGTTTTTATCAGGTTTCGGTATTCTTCGGAATCAACGAAAGTTTGATGTTTTAATTCTCGGGTATTTTCAGAATCAACGAGTTTTAATTGTGTGTTTACGCTTCCGCCTGCGTCACTATCATTGATTTAAGTTTTGGATCCAATTTTTCTAGAGCAACTCTTGAGGCAAATATGTCGTTGACGACTTAATCCATGTTCATGACAATTCAATATATCAACCAAATATTTCATTTCCAAAAATATTTAATTTGGTTGTTCCGCAATCCCACGATTTTCTATTATCATGTGCGCATGCCTTTTCAATGGGATTTCTATCTAACTCTCTTCAGGAGATTTTGAGGGTGACTTAATTTCTTTGTTTTTCCGCGGATTTATTTTAAATCTTAAGATCGATCTACTACGCTTCAGGCGTATATTAGAATCAACATTTGAGTTGATCTATTTGGTATTTGAACTCTTATAGTTCATTTTTCACAAATATATGTGATTTTGTCACACCTTCATTAATTTGGCAGATTACTTGCTGAATATTGCAAGTCACTTATTTTAATGAACTTCGGGTTTAATTGATTGGTGCATGGATCTAGAATTAAAGATCGTTTTCATTCCATGAAATTTCTCGGCATTTATAACTTTTATGTTCTTATCTCCCCCTAATGCCGGGAAATGATCTTCCAAATATGCAAATCAGCGTAATTGCTATAAACCGATCTTCTGGATCGTGGGCTCGAGATATACCTTATTTTCTAATATGCCCGTTCATGAAAATACGCTCTAGTGGTGATATGAATATAACTTGCATATTAATTCGTAGATGAGAAATGTTTGATTCATTTCCACACACAATCATGATATGCATCATCTTTATTTTTAAGTCCATTTGTAGCACTCGTGTGGATAATTAGTAAAGCTCTTCCGGAGATAATTAGTAAAGCTCTTCGGGAACCACTTTTAACATGCCATCATTTGCATAACATTATATATCTTTACCAATGATCATTCGAGATCAAAATATTAGATTTAAAATTGATCCTTCGGGGATCACAATTAACTCAATATATAATTTTCTCAGCAATCACATTAATAAATTGGAATCGACTTTTCGATATTTCATGAGTACCCAAATAGTACATTTATTCTCGATTTGCAAAAGATATCCTTCAGGGATAATTCGACGAGAATAATCGAATTTGGCTACTATGAGTATCATGATGTAAATTTATTAAAAACATTTAATGTTTGAACTTTGCTTATTCGGGAGCAATCAATAAAAATATTCTTTCAAAAATATTTTGTACATCTTATAAATATCAATATCGATTTAAAATATTTAAAGTTTAATTGCTACACCATGAACAATTTGATTTGATATTTTTCCAGAAATATCATATTAATGATGTTCTCCAAGAACATTTAAAATTTAATTTTGATATTTATGTTGGGATATGTCCTTCGATCCTACGTGTGCAATCGATAAAGTCATAAGGTCGTCTATGGATGTTAAATGATTATTTGATAATATTAATTGTTGGGAACAATATAATATTGATCAATTAAATCATACCTACAGGGTCACACACGGACTCGAAGATAATGTACGATGATTGATATATATATATATATATATATATATATATATATTGATTTAGAATCAATATTTACGTGGATTTAATTCCCATGCATGTGATGCATGGCTTGCATGGATGCATGTCACATAGTGTGACATGGCATGCCACACAAGCAAGTGGGACCACATACAATGCATAGTGGCATGTGTATGTGGCATGACCTTTCACCTCCTTTGTAACCTCTTTTGCATGTTAATGGTGCATCTTTATGCACATTAAGATGGAGGTTACAAAGAGGTGTAATGGTGTGAATAATGGTGTGTTTATATAGATGAAAATCTGATTTTCATCACACACAAGCATCAACCACGAAAATCCACACAAATAGAGAGAAAAGAGGTGATCTTGGAGATCCATTCTCAAGCAATCAAAGGTGTTCATTATCCGGGTTCGTGTGCAACACGTAGAGGCCGGGCCATTTGTGCGGCTTCCACATCCGGACGATCTAAAGGAGTGACGAGGTCATTCACAAGGAGAGCTTCGAGAGGCTGATCCATTTGAGGTGGTTCAATCGACTCAACACCACCTCAACGACATTAACCAAAGTCAACGATCACCAAAAGTAAGTAATCGTTGAACCTTATATATATATATATATATATATATATTGAATGTGTATATATATATGTTTATATGTGTTCTTATACACATTAAGTGTGCACTAAGATCATGGCATAGTAGATCTATTGCTTTACACGCTTCCGCACACACGGTATATTGATTGGATCGGTATACCGACACATTCAATTGGTATCAGAGCCTAGGGCTCGTGCACACTTTTGTGTTGGACACGAAGGTTAAATCAACATAATTGGATTATATGTTTAATTGTGATTATGTGATTAGATGTAAGGTCGGCCACCGTTAGTGGTCGGGTGAATGAAATTGTCGTTTTTTACGTACGATTGGCCATAGTTTTGGAGGGCTGCGTCCCTTGGAATCATTTGTAATAGATAAGTTTTCTATTTCAATATGTATTGTTCAAACTTGTAAGCGATGGACTTGGTCCATGGTTCGATGGTGGATCTCGGCTCTCCGGCGAAAACGAGAAGAAACGAAGCAAAATGAAGCGAAACGGGCGAAAACCGGGCTGCTGGAGCAAAACGGCGGGCGCCGTTTGTGCTCCGGCGGGCGCCGAATGGATTCGGCGGGCGCCGTTTTGGAAACGGCGACCGCCGAAAGGCTGTTTTTTGGTCAGCCTGTTTTGTACCCTTTTGGCGGGCGCCGTTTTGGAAACGGCGACCGCCAGTGGTGTTCGGCGACCGCCGTTTGTGAAACGGCGGGCGCCGTTCGTGGTTTTTGGGGTATGGACTAAGGTTGACCTAAATCGGCGGGTGCGGAACTGAAACGGCGGGCGCGGGCCAGTCCAGAAGATGTTCAAGGCCTATTTTGTTGCTTTTAATATTTTCGTTTGAGAGTTGTGAGGTTCTAGGGGCCTTTCGATTACGTATTTAATTGCTTTGCTAGTTATAGGATGTTTTATGTTATAAATGTTCAACTTACATATAAACACCTATGCATGCAAGTTCCCAAAATAATGAGTATAATGTCTTGTCCAAAAACATCACACTCATGAAGCCCTCGATCATAAGTTGGTAGGTCCGCCTCAGCGGGGTACTACTTGTTATCTTGGGATAAGTGGGAGTAAGGGTTAGACCCTTACACGTGAGTTTGGTTTTCTCATCGATAGATCCACTGCAGGCGTGGCTATCGAGACATGAGATGAGAATGGGACTCTCATCGACCGAGAGTGACATTAGATGTCATTGACATGGGATGTCTACCTATCTTAGACTTCTTAAGTGCGGACTCAGTCGGCTTAAGAATTTGCAAGATGAGGGTCTTGGGATTGTTTTGTTCAAGGGAACAAAGATATTAGATATCGATTGAACAAAATGAAATAAATAAGTAGCTTGTTAGACAACCTTATTTGTTTACCGCTTTGTGAATGTTTACATACTTTATTTATCTTTCTTTTGTAGTTTATCATGTTAATTTCAACTCGATTCAAGTTTGGTTCAATTCTTGATTATGAAAAATTGAACAACATAAATTTTCTTGATTAACAACGTAATTTGAGGATGGTCCTCAAATACGAAGTCAAGGAAAATGTGTTAAATAACCACATCCTAAGATATCATTGAACAACTCAATAGCATGTTCGGGGAATATGCTAATATTGAAAAGTTCTGAATAACCAGGGTCATCGCTTCAGCTAGGCTGGAAAAGAGAAACCTATAGGGACCACATGTACAACGAATAATTGGATTATTTGTTTTAAGTGATCTCCTAAATTTTTCTAAGATGATGAGTCGTCAATTAAAAAGGACCCTGAGAGGGATATTCTTATGATAAGGGATGAGGTATTCAAAAGAGCATGGGCAAAAATGCTACTAGGGTTCCTAGGGAATCTGAATGCGTCTACTGCAAAAGTGTAGGACACTAATTGCAAACAAGTAAAAGTTCATATTTTATTCAATTTCAAAAAAAATGCCTAATTTGTCTTTCATTTGATGGATTATAAGGTTAGGATTATTTACACCTCGGGGAGTGATTTAATCCAAAAACACTTAAGTTCATCAATGACACAAATTAGAGACTTTCGAGCCATTGGATGGCGTGAATCGATTGTCTGGTTGGCTCCCTCATATTTTATGAGAGATAGGGCTTCAATTGCATGATAATATCGCTGGTTAGAAAACTTCGATTTTTCACTTACGATTTATCACGTTTTGACATTGAGATAATTTTGAATGGGAAATTTGAATGAGACTCAATTATTGGGAAGAATTGAATTTGCCCAAAGTTCAAAGAAGATGTGAAGAACGGGGTTGCTTCATCTTCAAGTATTAATGATATAGACATTAAACTTCACAAATTCTACTTCTTGGGTATTGGATGCCAAATGTGGTTCTCACATTTTTTATGTGGAGGAACTACATAGAAGTATAAGTTTGGTGAATAGAGATGTCGATCTACAGGCAAGAAATGGAGCGAAGGTCGCTGCATTAGCCGTATGATCATATGATGTTGTTTTGCCTTAGGGCCTTGTTTTAGTATTATAACTATGTAATTTCGTACCTTCAATAAACAATGAATATTGGTTCAGTATTAGATACTGATGGATTAGTTTTTCACTATTAAATAGTTTGGTAACTATTTTAATTGTGAATTATTCTTTGTTTTGGTACGATTATTATATTGTTTATGTATACTTTAAACTTGACAAATCATATATATCATTAAGACCAAAGGCCAAATCGAATAAGTATCGATGAGACATAACTGAAACATTGTTGATTAGATCAAATCAAAATCTAAACATGTAACGAAGCTTCTTTTAGAAGGAATTTTAGAATCATTTGACTTGGAGTCATTTGATACATGTGAATGATGTGTGATTGAAAAGATAACAATGTCATCTTTCTTGGAGAAAGGAGAACATGTGAGTAATTAGGGATGATCCATACTGATGTATGTGGAACCTATCAGTTCACAAGCACATGAAGGTTATGTTTCGGAAAAGAGAAAACAAACTATATTAGATATAGTTCGACCATTCGATGAGAGGTCTAAATGAACTACTGGTCTCTTTTGGGAACACACAATTCTTGACTTCAACTTATACACTGAATAGGACGCTGTCAAAAGCTGTTGATAAGACACCATACTAGGTATGGAAAGGGAGGGTCCCTAAATTGTTTTCATCAAAATTTGAGGTTCCAAAAGCTTCTCTGACGAGATTTATCTCTATAGAGCTTGAACTCAAATGGGATAAAAGTTTCTTTATGGTATCCATAAGAAACTCGAGGGTACAACTTCTACGATCTATCTGAGAACAATATTTTGTTGCTCGAGATAGTGATTTTCTTGAAAAGAGTTATCTTTCCTAGAAATTCAGTGGGAGCTCGGTTGTTTTGAACGAGGTTCAAGTGAAACAACCAATGATGAATACTCAAGACTGGGTTGAGAGTATTCTTATGGTTTTGAAAGCCATACCAGCCCTCGTAGGTCCGAAAGGCATAAATCTATCTCTATTATTCAAATACTTAGATATTGTGACCAATGAGAGATATGAATTCATGCTTTTGGAAAGCGGTGAACCTTCGACCTAATTCCAAGCTATGACGAGTCCAACTACTGAAAATTGGCATGGTGCCATGAAATCTGAGATGATATCAATATCTGATAATCAAGTTTGGAACTTGATATATTTGCATCACGGGGTTAGACCCAATGAATGCTAATAGATCTTTAAGATCTAAACAGACAGATGGAAAACCTAGGGTTTTCAAAGCAAGGTTGATGGTAAAATTTTTATTCACGAGGTGGATTATGGAAAAACTTTCACCTGTTGCTTTGATTAAATCATTCAGATCATCTTAGCCATTGCTACTCATCTTGATAATGAGTTATGGTAATATTGGATGTTAAAACTAACTTCTTGAATTGGATTCTAGAAGAGAATGTGTTTTGACACAGCCAAAGAGTTTTATCGATCCTAATAAAGCTGAGAAATTATGCAATCTTATAATTCCATTTATGGAATAAAGCAAAGCATATCAGAGTAGCAATCTTCAGTTCAATGAATCCATACTGGGTTTTGGATTTCAGAGGAACTCGTAAGAGTCTTGTTTTACAAGAAGAACAGTGGGAGTTACGTTGTATACATTGTGTTGTATGTCGATGACATACTCCTTATTGGAAACAATGTTTCTATGCTTAATTCTATTAAAGAATGGCTTGGAAATTGTTTTCAGTAAAGGATCTTGGAGAAGCACAGTACATATTGGGCATCAAGATCTGTCGGAACAGATCGAAAATGATGTTTGGACTTAGTCAAGTGACCTATATTGATAAGGTACTTGATAAGTTCAGAATGAAAGACGCCAAAAAGGGTCTCATTCCAATGAGTCATGGCACATCTCTTAGCAAGATGCAAGGCCCTACGGGACTTGATGAGCAAAAGAGGATGGAAAACATTCCTTATGCTTTGGCAATATGGTCTATAATGTATGCCATGATATGTACACGACCGGACGTATCGTATGCTTTGAGCATGACGAGTCAGTTTCAAGGAAATCCAGGTGAGGCGCGTTAGACTGCGACCAAGAATATTCTTATGTACCTTAGATGGACAAAAGAATTTTGTTGTCTTTGGAAGACAAAAAGAGTTGATATTAACAAGCTGTTTTAATGCTAAATTCAAAACAGACTAAGATAATTTCCGATTTTAATCTGGTTATATCGTTTGTCTGGTTAGAGGTGATATTTGCTGGAATAGTTCCATGCAATATAGCTGATTAAACTACAGAAGCTGAGCACAGTATTGCATTGGATGCAGTAATGTTGGCAGTTAGGATTTGAAAGTTCTTGAATGAACTAGGTGGCGTAATTAGCTCGGCCCATCCGATAGTTCTCTATTTATAGTAGGGCTATCGCGCAAGCCAATGAGCCAAGGGAGCACCACAAGTCTAAACTGGTGCTCAGGAAGTTCCACATTATTTGGGAGATAGTTTTGTGGAGACATCGAGATAATAAAGTTGCAACTTTTGGTAAGGTTGCAAACCCGCTTTCTAAACCTCTCCAGCAGTTTAAGCTTGAGGCTTTCACGACTGCAATAGATATCAGACATCTTAGAGATGGGTTGTTATTTCTATTACTGTATTAGATACTTTTGGAGATTTGGTAAACATTCACTCATATGTATAATACATAATTCTTCATATAAATATGGTTTAATTTATATGAATTGTCCAAATGATTAAGTTATATCAATTGGGTTATGAGGTCGACTTACCGCATAATGAAGTCTCAATGGTTGAACTGATATACTTGAATCATATAGCTGTTCCTGGTTCGTATAATCGAGTACGGACAAACCGATAATACAAAGAACTAGATTGTAATGTGTACTATAGCGCCGCTTCATGGGCTAGTGATGTGGGACATCAAGTACAATTACATAGATATTAGCTGGGAGCTAATGATCGAACAGACCCGACTGGAATAGTATTTAAGATTTCGAGTCATAATACTATTTCATTGACTGTCGAGCAATTTCCTCTGACCTGAGTAGTCCAGAGTAATTCCATTGTGAAATGGTATACTTTGATACAAGTAAACGCCTTTCGTAAAAGGAGGTTATAAAACTTGTCATTGGGTATATCAGGAAGCAAGTGGGAGAGCTTGGATTGACAAGATGGGATTGTCCTCCATTTTATAATGGGGTACATGTCTTACCGGCCACTTGGAGAGTCGAGATTGTGGAAAATACGTGGCCACGTCCAGATTCGTATCATAGTGATAAATCTGGTTTTACAGTCTGTCTCAAAGTCCAAGAAAGGTTTGAACCGATTGAGGATGACTCGAGTCTTGCCTCAAGTTCAAACTTAGACATAAAGTGACAATAGGAAGTTGGCAGCACACTGGCTCTGAAGGCCAAGTGGGAGATTGTTGGGATATGTCCTTCGATCCTACGTGTGCAATCGATAAAGTCATAAGGTCGTCTATGGATGTTAAATGATTATTTGATAATATTAATTGTTGGGAACAATATAATATTGATCAATTAAATCATACCTACAGGGTCACACACGGACTCGAAGATAATGTACGATGATTGATATATATATATATTGATTTAGAATCAATATTTACGTGGATTTAATTCCCATGCATGTGATGCATGGCTTGCATGGATGCATGTCACATAGTGTGACATGGCATGCCACACAAGCAAGTGGGACCACATACAATGCATAGTGGCATGTGTATGTGGCATGACCTTTCACCTCCTTTGTAACCTCTTTTGCATGTTAATGGTGCATCTTTATGCACATTAAGATGGAGGTTACAAAGAGGTGTAATGGTGTGAATAATGGTGTGTTTATATAGATGAAAATCTGATTTTCATCACACACAAGCATCAGCCACGAAAATCCACACAAATAGAGAGAAAAGAGGTGATCTTGGAGATCCATTCTCAAGCAATCAAAGGTGTTCATTATCCGGGTTCGTGTGCAACACGTAGAGGCCGGGCCATTTGTGCGGCTTCCACATCCGGACGATCTAAAGGAGTGACGAGGTCATTCACAAGGAGAGCTTCGAGAGGCTGATCCATTTGAGGTGGTTCAATCGACTCAACACCACCTCAACGACATTAACCAAAGTCAACGATCACCAAAAGTAAGTAATCGTTGAACCTTATATATATATATATATATATTGGATGTGTATATATATATGTTTATATGTGTTCTTATACACATTAAGTGTGCACTAAGATCATGGCATAGTAGATCTATTGCTTTACACGCTTCCGCACACACGGTATATCGATTGGATCGGTATACCGACACATTCAATTTAATCATGATATCATAATGTTCTTCGGGAACATTTAAAAATTATTGCTACTACGGGAGCAATTTAATTTGATATTTCCAAACTTATTGGTACTACGAGAGCAATTTAATTTGATATTTATCGAATAATATCAAATCATGATTTTCTTTCACGATCAATATAATATTTTTAAACGGAGTATATGTTCTTCAGGAACAGTCATTTTAATTGATATATTAAAAATAATTGATTTGATATTACTTCAAGAATATCAAATTTTCATGGGGATTCAAACTCATGTGGCTATCCCAATATTCAAGCAAATAACCATCGGGCTATTCAACAAGGTTTGAATTAACTTTTCCTAAAGTTTCACCCACTTTGGAATTCACGAAGTACCTCAATTGATTCATGGGTCGAGTTCGCACATACATGACTCGACCACGAAAGACTCGCACGATGTTCTTCAGGAATATTTTATTTTTGATATTTCTTCAGGAATATATCATATCATGTTCTTCAGGAACATTTAGTTTTAATATTTTTTCAGGAATATTATACGACAATGTTCTTCAGGAACATTAAAATTTTAATTTTGATTTTACTAGAAATAATTAATTTGATATTACTTCAAGAATATCATATTATAATATTCTTCAGGAACTTAACATAATTAAATTAATTGGATATTACTCCAGGAATATCAGATTATAATGTTCTTCAAGAACATTATACATTTAATTGCTTCAACGTGAGCAATTTATGAAGGAGAGGAGAATAAGAAGATATATGTATAAATATTATTAAATATAAGTATAAATTCTTACTTGATATTGAATTCTTAGTGATTAGAATTTCGGATCTTGGATGAGTAGAACTTCGATGAATATTTGATGAAGAACGCGGTTGAACTTTCTTAGGGCTTCGTGCTGATAACGTGTTATAAACTCAAGAGAATTGAGAGAAAATAATATATTAGAGTAAGAGAGAATATGGAGAGAAAATAGAATTGTTATGAATTGTTGTATTCATTCATATGGGGAGATCCCTTTATATATGATACAAAGTAGGGTTTTTGTCTTGTTCAACAAGAAAGAGTAAACTAATCATTCACTAATTAATAATATTAATAACAATAGGCAGTATTTAATTATCTAACTAAGGGTATTATAGACTTTTGAATAAATAATAAGTTTATAATATATTAAGAATTGTGTACTTATCAAATTTGGAGTGCAAACAACGTCACCTTTTGTGAATATAAGACATGATTTTTCAATTTTTTTATTTTTTTAATCGACCTTTTTCATGTTTTTTTTTATTAAAAGTATTATTTAATTGAAAATGACCAAATTGTCCTAAAATAAATTAAGTGACTCTCAAAAGAATATTTTCCGAAACTTTGGGTTGTACTAATTAACAAAAACATTTCAATTAAATTGAAAAGTGTAAAATTATTATACCTTATGTTGAAAAATGTAATTAATCATAATTATTATTATTTGAATTAAATTGAGAAATAGTAGCAATTAACTTATAATATATATATATATATATATATATATATATATATATATATATATATATATATATATATATATATATATATATATTGTGGGACTAACTTATTTTGCCAATTTCAAAAATTTAAATACTTACACATTTATAATGTAATTTTTTTTTCGGTGTGACTAGCCTATTTGTCAATTGCAGAAATTTAAATACTCACACACACACATGTCTCAAGTTCGAACTTTTGTTAGAAACCAAAATATGAAAATCATCGGAAAATACCACTGCCCAAAGCCAACCGACTGTTCTCAATAATCTTAATGAATGATCCAATTAAACCTTAAGTGAGGACTTATATAGAGTCCTGATAAAAATAGAAAACTCTAATAAAATAGAAATATAATAAAAAAACTACATAATAAAAAAGAAATAGAATATTAATCTTCAGCCCACGAATAGTGGGCTCAAGCCCGTTTCCACTTCATATCAACTTCATCCTCCTTCAAAACAACATTGTCCTCAAGGTTGAAATTTAGCCATGGAATAAACTGCAAAATTTCCATTTTCTTCGTCCACACCCATCTCATGTCCCTCAAATTCCTCCTGCCATACCACATTATAGTACTCATACTGGTGGAGGTCAAACTCCTCCTCCTCCTCAGCTACCATCACTCGGAGTTCTTTGAAAGGACATTTGTGCCCAACTATAAATGGTTTCTTACATTTAAAGCACAGGCCCTTCGCTCGCAATTTCGCTAATACTTTTGGCGAAAGTCGGGTAAATCTAGAACGAGCAGAGGATTGTTCGGACAACCCTGAATATGCTCCTGAAGGTTGCCCGGACAGCCTCGAGTTTGATCCTGGAGACTGCCTCTCTCCTTTAGAAATCCCGCCGATCGACCCCAGCACACCGCTGCCCCCTGCTGCTGTATTACTTCCCCCGGACAGCCTCAAAATATTGTTGGGATGCATCCCCGAAGCACTAAAAGTTTGACTCCCTCGCCCTCCATTCGAAAAGGACAAATTATTTTCAATATTCCTAGCTAGTTCCATTGCCGTCTCCAAATTAGTTGGGCGAAGAAGTCGTAATGAACCTCGAATCGGACCTTCCCACCCATTCATGAAATAACCTAAATAATGCGCTTCCGCAAGTCCGGGAACCTGACCTGCCAATTGGACAAACACCGAAACATAATCATTCACTGTACCAGATTGCTCGACTCCGGACAGTCGCTCGTATCTGTTGCCTTTAAATCGCGTGTCAAAACGCGCCACCAACGCTTGTGTGAACTCGTCCCACGACATCTCAAGTTTTCGCGCCCTCATCCATGCCAACCAGTGCAAGGCTGGTCCATCCATGGCAACTCCAACTGCTGCCACTTTCTTCTCCGGCGGAGTGTTGTACAGTTCAAACTGCTGTTCAGCCCTCGCTATCCACCCGATCGGATCTTCTCCCCCTCAAACGATGGTAGAAGCGCCAAGGTAGCGCCCTTACTCGTTTGATCGCTCTTAGTTGAGTCATCGCCCGCGGGCTTCTTTGGTGTCGAGTGCCCCTCCTCCGACGACTTCATAATTATCTTTGATAACGCTGCCAAGGACGCCACGATCTCTGCCAAAGAAATAAATGGAGTACAACAATTCTTTTACTCCGTACTTCATTTGTTATCGTCAAATTGAGAGTTAATTTTAATGTGAGATATTTAATGAATTGGTTTTAATTGTCAATATTTCGATCCAGTATTTATTTTAATATGAAAATAAATCACAAAATATAATTACGCCGAACAAAAATTATATTATTACTATTAATTTTATAGCGAAAATGGAATGGTCAACTATATTGATTTCTATTATGAAATTTTAAGTTAAAATTCATTTTCGAATAGAGGGATGTATGCTTCAAAATCGAAGTTTTGTTGAAATAAATAAATTCGTGATATTTTTTTTTATCTAAAGATTTAATATGTCAGACAAATTCTCTTTTGCAAAGTGCCAAATTCAATGATTTTTTATAACAAATCGAAACTTGATTCTCTTTTTTTACAAAAAATGCAATAAAATAAATTAATATTTCAAAAAAAGAGTAATTTTAAGTGATTTAGGGGAGTGTATAATCACACTCCACCGCCTCTAAATCCAATTTTAAGAGTGTACTAATTAAGAAAGAATTAAAGGTGTAATATCTAAAAGTGTTATCAAATAATTATGAAAGATGTAAACATTATTATCCTCTTAAATATTAATGTGCAATTTTAATTTGGCACATCAACACACACATATGAGATAATATTTCTTGTTTAAATGAAATGCCCTAATTATGTAATAATATGAAATTAATTTAAAAATGACGAACAACATGTAGTATAAAGCAAGCAAGAGTAAGAGAAAAAATAGATCTAACTGGTGAGAATTGCAAGTAAGAGGGCAAGAAGCAACATCGTGGAGGTTGGTTTCATTGTGATTGAAATAGGTAAAATGTTAAGAATGATGTGATGGCCTGGTTACAAAGAGATTTATATATAGTTGTTAAAAGAAATAAAAAAACAAAAAATTAAGGTTTTTCGCTTTTATAATATACATTTATACATATCATATGTGTCATGTTTTCTAAACAACTAAAATTGCAAGGAAATTCTTCTACACTCGACCTCGAGCCGACAATATCATTGTATTGGACTCGAGTTCTCAAATAGACTCAACAAATTAACTTGATTATTATTATTATTATTATTATTATTAGTTATATAAAAATAAATTAATAACTACATAATTTCAGTTGATCAAATCGAGCATGATTTTTTATCAACTACAAATTAACTCGATTCGTTGAAATTTGAGCAAATATGCTTTCAAGTTCAATTTTTAACTCGGCTCGATTCGTTTTTTAGTGGTAGACTCGTGGTTACATTTTATCATCAATATAAAATTAAATTATCAATTTAGTCCATTATTCAAATGTTTAATAAAAATATAATTTTATAAAGAATATTGAAATAAAATATCAACAAAATTGTATACAATCTGATTTTTTTCAAAAAATATGAATCTGAGTACAATGTTAACTATTTCTCACTAAACTTAGTTTTCAACTTTTGAATAAATGTGAAGATGTTGAAATTATATATTAAAAAAATCTCTAAACGTGTTTTATTTGTATATAGGACAACAAAAATCTCTAAACGTATTTTTCAATAATATAAAATTAAATTATCAAATTTAATCCATTACTTATTTGTTTAGTAAAAATATAACTTTATAATGAAAAATGAAGTAAAATATCAAAAAATCAGTGAATTGAACAATATGATTTTTTTCAAAAATATGAATCGAGTACTAATTAAACTATTTTCACCCAACTTTCAACATTTGAATAATTATGAAGATGTTTAAATAACAAAAAATATTGCCAACAATCGACTTTTTTAAAAGTCATTATTTTTATTTGATATTTTTAAATATTTGTTTTATTTGTACGGAAGAAAAAGATTCTCTAAACGTATTTTATTTGTATTAAAAAAGATTTTATTATCTTGTTTTTCAATAATATTAAATTAAATTATCAATTTAATTCATTACTTATTTGGTTAATAAAAATACAACTTTATAATGAAAATCAAGTAAAATATCAACAAAATTGTGAACAATCACTTTTTAAAAAAATATGAATCGAGTACAAATTAAACTATTTCCACCCAACTTTTAATTTTCAACATTTGAATAATTATAAAGATGTTAAAATAACAAAAAAAAAAAAAAAGTGAGCAATCGACATTTTTAAAGTACTTTAACTTATTTGATATTTTTAAATATTTTTTTATTTATATAAATAAAATAAAAAAGATTCTCTAAACGTGTTTTTCAGTAATATTTTTTTAAAGTCTTTAACAATCGATTGTTTTGCTTCTTCTAGACTTGATAACAGGTTTTGGAGAGAGGTTGTTGTAGATGCCACTTATTTGGTTAATAGTCTCCTTGGATGCCTCTGGAAGTTAATCTATTGTAAACCTTTTAATCTTGATCATTGAGAGTTTTTTTTAAGTGTGCTCAATTTGTGCATCAAACTTTAAAAATATTTAGAAATCAATTACATTAGGTATATTTACAAATATACGTATTATACAAAAAAACAATCTAAATTGAAGATCGATACGTAATAATTATTAGGGTTAATTAAATTTCTAATCCGAGGTTCAGTGTTTTTATTTTTACATTTTTTAACTTGATCGGAAAGTTGTTAGCGATTAGAACTCAACATTTGAAGATTTTACAATTGCTAACTTGTCCGAAGCCGAAATAGAATACAGATATAATGTACTCCACTGTGTGTCACCGTGACACAATATACTTTATTAGTGTACTTCACCACGTCACAGAGACCATACAAATCAAAAAAATCACGTACTTTTTAAAGGTGTGTACGCTTGAATTTCAATTGCTGAAAAAAAGAGTGGAGTATCTTATTTTTTAATATTCGTTTTCAATTAATAGGTGGTACGATTGTGACAGAGGGGTATTTATGTCCGTAAACATGGGAGAGTCTAAAAAACATATACTCCTTATACTTGTCTTATTCTGCTTGTGCCCTTAAATGTTTGCCTTAATTTATAATTAAGATAAATATTTATCAATTTCAAAATATTTATTTTTTACAATTATAAATAATAACTACCCTAAATTATATAAAAAAAAATAAAAACATTAACATTAAATTATAAATTAGTTAGTGATTTTTAAGTTATTATTTTATAAATCAAAATTTATTTTTATTTAATTATTTTCAAAAATTCAAATGGTTATTTTCGAGCATTTTGGTCGGAAAAAAACGGTGTTGAGACAAATTTATCATTCAACCAGTCGAATAAACTTAAAATTAGACAACTAAATATTTGTTTTCCCTCCTAATCGAAACCTTTGAGCCCACGTTCTTATACGAACGAACAATGTTGTCTTAATAAAGAAAAAATTGCTCACATTCTATCAATTTAGGAGTTGAAAGAGTGTTGAATTTGTTCGAGCGTTTTACCCTTAGTCTCGGGCACAATCTTCGCCACAAAAACCACGGTGAGTGCACTGAACCCAGCGTATATCACAAATGTGCCTGCACCAATTTTAATTACAATTAAATATTGGGCATTTTTGTAATTAATCAATTTTATTATCTCACCAGTTGAACTCCAAGTCATGAGAAAGTTGAAAGTGTAGGAAATTGCCCAAGCACCCAACCAATTCATCAAAACTACAAAACTCCCGGCTACACCTTTTACATGGATTGGGAATATCTGAAAATTTAAATGCACTATTAAATTAAATTAATTAAATTAAATTAAATTATTTAAAAATTAATGTAAAATACCTCTGACATTATGACCCAAGGAACTGCACCCAATCCTATTGAAAATGCTGATATATAAAACTGATTTCACATTCATTCAACAAAAAAACAAAACCAAACAAATTAATTTCCAGATTTTGTTATATTTATTTTTATATGAATTATACAATTTTTATTTCAATTGATTTTTACCAAAACTCCAAAAACAGCAAGAATTGGAACACATCCTAGCAGTAGAGCTTCTCCCTGATTTTTGGACATTTATCATAACAAAATCAATCATAATTTAATTATTTTTTGATTACTAAATAAATATAAATAATGAAATAACCAGACAATCACCTTGAGGAAAAAAGAAGCTCCTATTAAGAAGCATCCTATAAATGTTCCTGTTGCTGACACCTAAAAAAAACAATCCTTGTTACTAGTTTTTATGGAATCAAATTCTTTCGATTGTGACGAAATCGCTCACCATTAGCAGAGGTCTTCTTCCTGATTTATCCATTAACATTGCTCCAACCACGGTTATGGGGACCTAAATTATTCGGCATTTTCTGGCAAAAAGTTACAATAATAACAATTCATGCAGATACGAAGTTAATTGGATCGAACAATATTCGTTCGAACCTGAATCGTTGCGTACATGATTGTCCCGAATTTTCCCGAAGAAGACCCTGCAAAATGCAACTATCCCTTTTAGTTAATGTGCGACGGATGATTATAGATTTAAATGTCAATTTACCGGCTGCGACGAATGTTTCGCTACTGTAGAATCCGATGCCGTTTATTCCTCCGAATTGTTGAAAGAACATCAACCCCACGCCAATCTCGATCAACGACAGAGATAAATTAGATTATTGTTTATAACGTTCGATCGGATTATTTAAAAAAAATAACGGCGTTCTTACGACGAGAGGGCGCGTGTATTTGGCATCAAACAAGTCCAGCATTGTGACTTTAGGGAGATCTTTCAGAGCATCAACACTAGCCTGTGTTGACAAAATAATTGCAAAAAGACCCCTGTGGTTAGAGCTAATTACTAATTAAGCCATTATTGATTTGTAAATTGTAATTAAGCAAAAATATACTTGAATTTCTGCAGCTTCTTGAGACACTTCAGCTTCCTTGCCACGAAGTGTGCGTATTGCGAGTTCGAATTCTTTTTGAAGGCCGACTTTCGCCTGGGACAAACGTCGTCAGAATCGATTAATATGTAAATGTGATGGAAGCTAATTCGTTGATTAATTTACCAGCCATCTCGGAGACTCCGGGATGAAAAACAAGCCCACGAGAAGTAAAAAGCAGGGGATCAGCCCTGCATTGATCAGACCGTAAACACCGAGAGTTACTATAAATAGAAATGTTACTACTATGTTGATCTTACCGGTTAGAGCTAACGTTCTCCATGTTAGAAGTGTTCCGAGTATATATGCAGTGGATGATCCGATCACAATCATCAGCTGATTTAGTGTTGCAAGTCCTCCGCGGAGATTTTTAGGCGCGATTTCAGCTATAAAAACCGGCACCTATACGTATATGTATAAGATTAAAGGTATTAATGTTTTTGGAGTTATAAAAACAAAAAGTGAAATGTTACAATACCACATAAGAGAATATCCCTATGCCATAGCCTGTGCAGATCCTTCCGATGTCGAGTAACCGCGCCTCCTGATCGATAGAAAAACCATCGAATATGAAACGGGCCCGTTTTTTAGTTATCAATTCATCAAATATTGGAGGGATTTGTACCGTTGCAAAATAGACGGCAAGCCATCCGATGATGCAGAAAACAGCCGACACTCTCATTGCCTGTTTGTTTCATGATCAGTAAATAAATATATACAAAATTTTGAAATTTTTATTTAAACGAATTGAGTACCCCTTTTCGACCAATGAAATCTGCTACTCTGCCACTTGTGATTGCACCAATCATAGCACCAATTGTGATGATGGACCCAAAGGTTGAGTACTGCAAGGAATTAATGAACGAATTAACTCTAAAGTTGTTAATTGTCGGATAACCGGACAAAAGCCCAAGCAAAGAAAACAAAAAAAAAATGATGAAGTAAGAACCTGGGACAGAGACAAGTTTAAGTCTTCCCTAATAGCTGATTGAGTGGGTGAAGAAAATCCCACCTGCAACAAAAAACACAAATAAAATTTGATCGATGTTAGTAAAACCATATGTTTTTAGTTTTCGAATTCAAACGATTGGCTTCACATACACATGATCCGAATTCAAATGATCCGCAAATGGCGACACATGTACTCAACAAGACCATCCGAATCGAGCCATTGGCTTCGTTTTCGTCATCGGAATCGACCTGTTTGGCTTGCGGGAGAAGGGGCTTCTTCAATTCATCACCAGGTCCATTTTCAACATCGTTGTACGATTCAAGAGCCATATCAAAGAGAAATAAAAGAGTGTATATATTGCATGAATTAATTGTATACTCCTTTATACTCCGTAATATGCAATGAAGTTAGAGTTTGGTAATAAAAATAAATATTTAACAAAAAAACAATATAGTTATATAATACAATATGAGTTGTCTTTTACCAATGATTAATTAGGTAAATGTATAATTTGGTAAAACTTCATGTGAATTGAGAGCTGTCGCTGACGTGGTATCACTGTCATCGTGTCGGACGAGTCCAATTTTTTCATACGACTCCTGATTGAAAAACACATTGGTATAGAGACAAAAATACTGTATTAATTTAATTTAAAGTTGCATCAAGATCCATGATGCAAGTTAAATCTGGTCAACCCAATCGTGTATTTATTCGTACCCATTGAGATACTACTATGTAGTAGTAATAAGAACGATTGGGGTCATAAAATTACAATGCACCGAGATAAAAAAAAATAAAAAAAATAAAAAATAAAAAAAATAAAAATAAAAATGTTAAGTTTTCTATACTACCTTTCACACTTCTTTAGTAAATTATAGAGGAAGTGTGACTATTGTGCTGTACAAAAGAAGTGTGACGACTGTTGTGTAGGGACAGAAGTAGTATTTCAATTATCAAAATATATTTTTTAGGAAGTGTGACTATTGTGCTGTACAAAAGAAGTGTGACTATTGTGTTGAGACAGAAGTAGTATTTCAATTATCAAAATGTATTTTTTAAATAAATTTAATCAGACATCTTTTTAATATAATTATAAATTTATGGTAACATTTAAAATTTTAAAAATCAAAACTCCCATTCTTTGGGACACGTATTAGGTGAAAAAAAAAGATTACTTTTGTTCATTCCTGTTGATCTATTACAAATAGATCATTAATTTTTAATGACATTCCGAGTCGTTTTTCAATCTCATTCACAAGCCGATTATACATTATTTGCTTGTATAGAATCGATTTATGAGTTCATGATGGAGGCTTGAATTTGTTCAAGTGTTTTACCCTTTGTCTCGGGCACAATCTTCGCCACAAACACCACCGTGACTGCGCAGAATCCAGCATATATCATAAACGTGCCTGAGAAAAATTAAAAATAAAATGTTCTTACGCAATCATAAAAGAACAGTACAAAGAAAAAATCGTAATTTTCATTCGATAATCGATCACTCTCTCACCGGTCGCACTCCAGTCGATGAGAAAGTTGAAAGTGTAGGAAACTGCCCATGCGCCCGACCACGCCACCAAAGCTACCAAGCTCCCACCCACGCCTTTCACTTGAATTGGGAACACCTTAATATTACATATAATTGTAATTATTAATTATTTAAATTACTACATTTTAGGAAGGAAAACAATGTTTGTGACACATTATATATATGAACATGTTTAATAATTACCTCTGACATTATGACCCATGGAATTGCACCCATTCCTATTGAAAATGCTGATATATAAACCTGATCACAATAACATACTACTACTACTTTAAATTATAAAAAAAATTGTGAATCGAGTTTTTATTTGATTTATGTTAATTTGATTGAGTCTGCACGCGATCTTACCAGCACTCCAGATACAGCGATGATCGGAACACAATCGATCAATAGAGCTCGACTCTGATTCGAAAAATAAAAGAGTTGGATCGTATTAGGAGCATATGTGATGATTCGTAAGAATGAATGAAAATCAGAATCTCACCTTGAGGAAAAAAGAAGCTCCTGTTAGGAAGCACCCAACAAATGTTCCTGCTGCTGATATCTGGAGATTCAAACACAGAACCGATGTGGAAAATGCTTTTTAACATTGGTCCACAACCAATCTAGAAAGTCCAAATGCAAGAACCACTCACCATTAGAAGAGGCCTTCTCCCTGCTTTGTCCATTAATAATACACCAACCACATTTATTGGGACCTAATAAATCCAAACAAAATATAAAAATAAAATTACTTCAGATTATTTTCAATTTTTTTAATGCAAATTTAAATGAATGAAACCTGAATTATGGCATATGCAATTGTCCCTAAATTTCCTGAAGAAAACCCTGCATTTCAAAAGCACCAAATCAGAAAACAACTAATAAATAATTAAAATAAAATTAACTAATGTGATAAAAAAAAATAATCTGAAATTACCAGCTGCTACAAGTGTTTCACTAGTGTAGAAACCTATTCCATTTATCCCACCAAGTTGTTGCAAACCCATTAATCCCACACCTATCTAATTAACACCAAATAAAATCATAACATTATTATTATTACATATATACAGTATATAACAACAAACAATACATATATGTTCTTACAATGACAGGTCTCATGTATTTGGGATCAACCAAGTCCAGCATTCTTACTTTAGGAACATCTTTCAGAGCATCAATACTAGCCTGTTAACAAAACTACACAAATTTCAAAAATCTCGATCGGCCGGATTACAAAACGGACACTCCAATAATCGAGAATACTTGAATCTCCGCAGCTTCTTGAGAAACATCGGCATCACTTCCACGAAGTCTAAGTATCGCCGATTCAAACTCGTCCGTACGCCCGACTTTCGCCTGCAGAGGAGAAAAAAAAACACGTAATTTTTGCGTTATCGTTTCGTTAGTATATTGTTGAAGCTTAGGAAATACGTACCAGCCATCTTGGAGATTCCGGGATAAAGAAAAGACCAACAACGAGTAAAAAACACGGGATCAGCCCTGCATATCAGAGTAAATAAATTTCATGCTACGTTTTTACTAAAAATCGAACTCACTCACTCACCGGCTAGAGCTAAGTTTCTCCATGTCACGACTGTTCCGAGCATGAACGAGAAAGACGATCCACACACGATCATCAGCTGATTTGTTGTTGCAAGTCCTCCTCGGAGATTTTTAGGCGCGATTTCAGCTATAAATACCGGCACCTGTCGCATCGCAGCAATTTTTTTTCAAAAAAACAATGTATTCAATGAATCGGAAAATGAAAAAAAAAACGAGAAATAATTACCACATAAGAGAGTATCCCTATGCCATACCCTGTGCAGAACCTTCCAATGTCAAGTAAGCAAGCCTCCTGCATATATACATATATCATTACATCGAAGACAGAACAGCACGACCAATTATCAGTTATCTCGATCGGGATCTGAACCAGGAAACGTACCATAGAGAAATACACGGCAAGCCATCCCGCGATGCAGAAAACAGCCGATATTCGCATCGCCTGTTTCACATCAATAAGCACGAGCGATTGAATGTCGTTTTTTTTAAGATATATTTGTTCGCGAGAATTCAACATACAGAGAGAGGGAGAGAGAGATAGATTATCAATCAATACTTACCCCCTTTCGACCTATGAAATCCGCGATCCTGCCGCTCGTGATTGCACCGATCATAGCACCGATCGTGACTATGGACCCAAACACCGAGTACTGCAACACAAAAGCAGTTGGACAAATAAAAATGACATTTTTATTTTTCGAGATCTGCAAGTTATACCTGGGACAGAGATAATTTCAAATCCTCTCTTATGGCTGATTGAGTTGGTGAAGAATATCCCACCTAAGAAAAAACATTTTAAGAAAAAAAGTTAAAAGAATTTCCTCAAAGTAAACAGAAATGATTAGAACAACTTACACATGTTCCGAACTCAAATGAACCACAGACAGCAACAAATGTGCTCAAAAGGACCATCGAAATCGATCCATTCTCATCGTCGCGATAAACGCGCTTCGATTGCTGATCAATGAAGGGCTTAATCAATTCACCAGTCACACCTTCAATGTCTCTATACTGATCATTAGCCATACCTGTGTACTGTTTTTGCACTAGTACTAGTTGAGCTCTCATGGACTCGTGTAACTGAATAATTAATCCAAAATATTCACAGTATAATATTGCTTCTGACAGCTGGCAATTTAAAAAAAAATCACTATACTATACTATGATTGTTAGATATTTTTGATAGGTTGTATGTATGTTGTTATTTAGATTAGAATTCATGTGAAATTAAGCTGTCAGTGCTGCCACTGACGTGGCATCACTTATTGCCACTCCACCGGACGAAACAAACGCTGTCATCGGTTAATTTACAAAGAAAATGTGTCTGCGCATGATAATATTATTTGTTCATACAAACTCAAGCGTAGACGTTTGCACAAGACATAGCTCTTCACATCGTTAAATGATCAAATCGAATAATAGCATACAAGATAGAAAGTTGAAGCCTCCCAGAGCTGAGATGAATGATACTAAAAACCTGGGGGATCGCATTCATCGTCCCATTCCAGGAAAAAAATAATGACTTAAAAAAAAGGGTTGATTTTAAACACGCTGTACATTCGGTAGAAAGACTACTACCTCCTCCGGATCACACTAGGAGCTTTCGAATAAGCACCTTCTAATAGTAATGGCCATCTGGCTAACCCTCTGAGGGTGGAAAGCAACTGCGCATACTCCCAAACAAACGCCGATAACCATGAAGGCCGTGAGAAGTGGACGGAAGGTTAAGAATGTCCTCGGTAATAATGGGCTGCATGAGTTCCGTGGCTTAGAGTGAAGATTAATAACATTCATCACAACTTCTCGGTTTAAAAGAGGATCCGCGGGACAAGAGCTTGGAGACGATGAGAATTCTGTGGATTTCATCGTACTCTTTGGGTTTTCCTGAAAAAAGAAAAGAAAAGAAAAACTTAAGTTTTAGGTCATTCTTGAAAGTATATCAGAAAGTATGAAATTCTTCAAGAGCAACAAGTGTGGTAGTAAATGTTTCAAGCGGCGTCTTTCATCTGTGGCTTACTAAATAAATTTACTTTCATTTTTAATCCACTGGTATAATTATCACGTGAACAAGCAAGCATCCAGCAAGCACCTCAATATTATAAGAACTTCTAGTTTTCTTCAACAAAGGTTAATTTTGGAAACTTCAATCGTTACTGCAAGGATCAAACCTAAGAAAAAAATGCAGTTTCAAAATATGGCCAGACACAGTGGTGAAATTCTTACCGTATCATAAGCAGGAACAAAAATTTGTGTTTCTTTCTCAGATCTTTGACTGTAAATATTGCCATTTAAACCACGCATCACTTTCAAATCTTTTTCCCGTAATGTCCGATCCATCATATTTTCTGCAGTCTCCACTTTTTTTCTTAATAATCTCATATCAGCCTCGGAAATGCCAGCAACCAAATTTTCATCTATCGCAGATTTCAAGGAGCAAACGATCCTCTCCAGAATAACAAAGGACTCCTTTTCTATTAATAAGTCCAATAAATAATTGAACCTTTGTACGTGTGAAGATGTCAGATGTTGACCGGATACAGGTTTCTTGAGTGACCATGCTACATCCAAAAGAATTTCCGAAAATTGTCCTTGTCTCAAGGCAAAACTTTGGCATGCAGACCTAGATTTAGAAGGTGATTCCTGTTCAAACTTTTGTTGCAAAATCTCCATCTCTGTACAGGTTTCTTTATCAGCGACTAGAATTGGAATAAAATTGGATAAGCCAGACTGGTTCTCAACCTGAAAAAGAAGAGCAATCCATGAACACGAAGAATTAATAAAAAATAAATGTAACTGATTTAAACTACAAGGTACATCAAAGATTTAAAAAAAAAGAAGAAAAAAAGGTACGCCATGCATATAGATGTTACAGCAGATAACTGTACTCTTAAAAGACAAAAAAGTGGGCATTAAGTGAAACTACAATTTACACTACCTAGCGTATGAAAATATACTCCCCCCGTCCCACCCTAAAAAAACGTTTGTCCAAATTAGGTGTCTCAACCAAAACATTACATTTCCTATTCGTTGAGCCAGGAGAACAAGAGGTTATTTGATATCGAGGGGGCTATCTATGATGACGATGTTGCTTGCAAGGAAGAGGTTTTCTGAATAGTAAGTTCAGGAAAATTGTGACCCCACACTTTAAAAAATATCCCAATTTTTTAATTTTATTATATCAATTGCCACTCAACTAACACACTTTCAAGTCAACCACTCACTACACATCACCATCTACTTTTTAGAGCATTTTGGTCATCTACTAATATGTAGAATAAAAACAAAGTCAACATGGCTATCGAAAGATAATGGGGTATAACTGTATAAGGGAATTGGTATTAGGCTAAAGATTAAGACTCCCCACTGAACTCATCACTGGAGGAAGAAGAGAGACAGATGTATGAAGGTGTAGCATGCATTATAATTCTCCTTTCCATATATCATATGAATGAAACCACAATGTCCAACTGGTTTCCCATTCCTAAATAACTTCTGATATGAACATGCTTAAATAGGTTATAACCACAAAATGATGGATTTGGAAAAACAAAATAAGTAATAAAAAAATCAACAAACAAAAGAGTTCATCGGTCAAATTCTAAGTTTCTAACAAATATTTACTCAGCCTTGTAGATGTACAATGTGAGAAGATAAGATTCCACATTCTTCACGTTTTTTCAAAATATGAATAGGGAAGTCGAAGGTCGAACAGCATGAAAGTATGCAATTTACGTGAGATGAGGGAATATATATGTATACAGAAAGGTGTAAACCACAAATCTAACCTCAATAAATGCTGGGCCAATAATACTAGCATCAGTTTGAGGGACAGATATCTTCACCAGTTGGTGATCGAACCTGTTTATTTGATCTCCTTTCGTACAACACAGAGACGAAACACAAATATTGTACGTCAGGTACCGCCCGGCTAAAGAGACAAGAAACCTGCCATGTGCATCAAATTAATTTTCATAACTATACAGATATAGGACATGAAGATAAAACATATCAATTATAGACCCACAAATCTAAAGAAAAATCGCAATTCCTCATTACCTAAAGAAGTTTTTAAAATCAAAGTCACAATATGAAATGTAGGGTAAAATGTATTTCATGCGTGAAAGAATGATATGCGTGCACACACACACACACACATCAATATATATAATGAGGCTTTTATCTTTTTGATCTCAAATAGATGATTTTTAGAATAGGTCATGAATTAATATTTTTAGGGAGTGCTTGGTAGGAGGCTATGCGTGATGAGGAATGGGGATAGGAATCAAAGTGGTTAGTTGGTATTAGACAACTATCACTTTGATTTCAGAAACGACCTAACTAATGCGCCCTTATTGAAAATCATAAAATTTGGAAATTTAACCATACTCCCCACGAATGAAGAGTATCAACCCCATTACACCCATTCTCCTTCTCATCCCCCCGTAATGTACCAAGTGCCCCCTTAAAAAAATCAGCTCCTGGATTGATAGTTAACTTATTTGTTTCTTGGACCCTAAATTGATAACAAGTCCTACAAATATTATTTTAAAAAATTGCAAATGAAAAATTCAATATCTTAATCAATAGGATACTTCATAATATACCGAAACTTCGACTGGAGTAAGTCACTTCCACAGGCCAAAAATTCCATTGGCCTTCCAGCCTCAAAGCAATTTGGATGTATATAGTGAAGCTTCGGGGATCGATCTTTCATCCTGACTTTCACTACTGAGTTTCCATCTGTTTCCATCCAGCAAAAATGTTAGAAACATAATACTGTACCGCTGAAAATAATACATGTGTATACATTACATATACATATGGCATAAGATGTGTTTATCGTGCAGTAAGATGCAAACAGACCTTCAGTGACACGAAAAATCATGTGATTAAGATAAACAAGCATTGTTCCTCTTCTAGACAATATACTTCCGGGTGAGTCAACAAGGTGCTTTATACATAGAGCCGGCTCCTCCAATAACTGCCCAAAGCAATGATATTTTATTAAGTTAGGCTATAAGGTATCTATCTATAAAGCTTGTTCTAAATCAAATAGATCCACACCATGCATAACAGCATAAGGTTCCATTCCTTATAAAGCTTAAGAACATCATAATGATCTATATATATGATATTTATCCATTGGTCAACATATTGGACAAGCAAACATAAAGTATCGAGAATACCTTAAGCCACATTGGCTTTGGCATTGCAATAAAAGCCGTCAGAATTGTACATCCAGGACGGATGTACCCCTCCAATTCAATGGGCATGCTGGCCAGCCATTGAAATATCTACAAAGGTAATTAGCAGAATGTTAATAAACATGTGCTCTTTAATTATTTATTTTATTAAAAACATATATTTCTTATGCACTAAACTGCAATAAGCATCTTATGTATACTTGATGTCGAAGTCTTCTGGGAAACTCAGCTGGATTCCAGTCATAGAGCTTGAAGGAAATCCGACCAGATGGACACTGGAGAGATTTTAATATATAAATGAATAAGCTGAGCTGATATAAGCTAGATTCCCCCAAACAAAAGACTAAAAGGAAAATGCAGAAGCTTACAGTAGAAGAAAAGGTATTCTTATTGTCGCCATATGAAGTGGACTGTTTATATCGAGGATTCTGTTTTGGCTCATTAATATGAACTTCGCCGGGGAGCTCAAGTGATGCAACACTATCGCCCTGAAGATTTTGGAAATCTAAAGCTGAACAGAGTGTGGAGGCATGTCCATCTGACTCCAATAATAATTCCCTTTCTTCAATCTGGCTGCTCAGGCCTATGACATCTGGAGCAACAAAATTTTCATTCAGGGCTGGCGATCGCTTAAAAATACTAATTGAAAAATGAAATATACTAATTTTTCAAGAGTTGCATAATGTAATCTTAGACTCTTGCTAAAAATTTGAAGGATTAATTACAAAAAGTAGCATCGAGGTTTGACTGAACTTATATATATATATATATATATATATATATATATATATATATATATATATATATATATATATATATATATATATATATATATTAACTCATGTTTTTTTTGCAATTAGGTCAAACATTTGGTACAGTTATCATATCTTCTGAAAAAACTAAGAGGGGGTCCAGAGACACAAAGAGAGGTGAGAGAGAGTTTGAAGCATAGGGCCATGGAGGATTAGACATAATCACCACTACTAATACCTTTCCCAGCATCATCGTCTGCACTGACGTCATCAGCACATACAACTTGTTGAACTTCCTTTTCCATCCCTCCTTTAGATTCATTGGGTTTTCTTCTACGTCTGTTATTGTGACGTTCTAATTTCCTTCGACAACTGCGCTTACCCTCGTCAAAATCTGGCAAGAGATGAAACCTGTCAAGAGTTGTAGTATAGTAAGCATAAAAAACAAGAGGAATTAAATTTGCTACCATCTTATGACATAAATAAACGGAGAAGTGCACTCTTCTCCATACAGACAACGTAAATAAATTGAGAGAAACTACCATTGTTACTATGAAAACAATTCAAGTTACAAAGCAGCACGATGAGTCACCATAAATCATAGTGTTTCGGATACATCTACAATTCCAAAAATATGTATAGACAAATTTTCATAATCAGCCAGGGCCACTTTTATTTTTTCATTTCAATCAGATAACTCCAAGCCCATCTTCTTCCAAAGGCCAGCCCCTTATTTTATGCTGTTGGAACTTGGATGCATATAATCACGATGAATCTTTTTTATTGAAAAAATGATGAAACAATATGTATAAATATCGTATAAGAACAATAAGGCAGAAGTTCAAGAAACAGTAATGCAGCAAAAAATATGCATCAACTCATTTTTCCAACACAGAGATGGAATTTGAATCCCTTCTCTGTATATCACCTCAAAAATTAGAAACACGGTCGACCAAACCAAGCCCGTTTCCTACATCAAAACTAACAATCTTAAACTGACATTAACAAAGGGTTTTTTGGTAAAATTGCCACTGGACAAACAGGAAAAGCAATAAATATGCATCAACTCACTCCATTCAAACTATGAAAAATCAATAAATACAAACTAATCGATTTACCAAGTGAACATACTTTCCATGTTGATCTTCATATTAGTCCAACAAGAAACGACACACAACATAAAACTTACAAAAAACAATTGAACCAGGAAGCATTAAACACACTATTGGCCAATCACATATATTATTCCAGTTGATCATGGTGGCTAGCAAACAAAAATAAAACTTACTTTCCACACTGCTGGCAGTACCTCTTGCTCTCCCCATCAAGCAACACTTCGCTCGCAGTCGCACAGCGTAAGCACACCCGATGCCGCTTATGATACCCTTTAAGCTCGCTAATATCCACCTCACAGCCCGGTACCTGGCATCGCATCGGGCTCCCGCCGGTAGCCCGCGCAATCCGGACCCGCTTCTTCCCCGGCAAGCCCGACTCCTCCTCCTCCGCCTCCGCTAACATCGCATCCATCTCAGGGCACGCACACGGAACCCGACCCGCCAGATAATTGGAGCACACCAACCGTGGGTCCCTCTTCCGGACTCTGCCGGAATTCTCCGACGGCTGGCTCTGATCGGGATCGGGTCCGGATCCGGATCCGAGGTCAGGAAATGAGGCGTAGATGGTTTCGTCGAGGTTGAAGTCGAGCAAATCGGACCATTCGAAGGAGGTGGGGTCGGCGGAGGCCATTAGAGGGTCTCTGGGTAGGTGGGCTGGGGATTGTGAATTCTGCTGCATAGTTTTTTTTACTTTCGTTTACTTTTTTGTTGAAATTTTAGGGATTTGGGAAAAGGTCCGGGCGAATTGGAAGCGCAGGTTAGATTAGAAAGGGGGAAATTATATGCCTTGGTTGAATTGAAAGGTAATGAGATTCCAGAAATTCAGAGGAGTGTAAATGGCGACACGAAGGTAGGTGTCAGCCGGGTTTCTTGAACTGTGTGGGTGGGTGGGGGTGGGTCTTGGAGGGAGGAAGAAAGGTTTTTTTTGGTCCATTTCCTGATTATTTTTTCTTTCTATATAATCCAACCAAATTTCCTTAGGTTGAGAATATCATTTAAAATACTACAAACAATAGTAACTGTGATTTATATAACTTGTAGTATTAGTATTAGTGTTGTTATTATTATTATGATTTTAACTTTATATTAATTTTTTAATAAATTACAAATAAAATTAAATATCAGTGTGTTCATATCGGAAACACATCTGAATTTAAGTGTGTTGATAATTGTTAGCTAAGTTATTAAATGTACATTTAGAATTAGATCGTTCAAGCTAAAAGTCGATTTAAAATTACTACAAAAGTTTCAATTTTGAGTTTAGGTAACATATAATTTTGAAAAGGACTTGAAAAAATGAATTTAATTCATCATATTATTATAAGTAAAATTTATTAAATTGCAACACACAAATGTAAGGGACACGCAACTTATTAACCTCAAAATATACATACTCCAAAGGGGTTTTACTTTTTTTTTTTTTAATGTTTGGAAGATGAACAAGTAGATGATTTACTCCAAAGGAACGTAATGATGAATAATCTATGTGTTGACAATGAAACATGAACATACTCACCGGTTGTTGTTAGTACAACATTTTCAATCAATTATATTCCAGCAACATTGGTGGACCAGACTCATCACCACTTCCCACTATCTTCTTTGTCTTTTCTTTTTCCAATTGTAGTAGTAAGAAAAATAAAATTAGGGGTTTTACTTTTTTTTTAATTAAAAAAAAGAGCAAGTGGTACATTAATTATTTTCTTAAATCATATAAATATAATATATATATATATATATATATATTTATTTAAAATCTATCATTTTGTATGTGCAGCAGTGCAGGTTTTTGACTTCCAGAATTGATTGCTCTCAAGATGCTTTTTACGGAGTAGTATTTTAATTTGTCTTTTGTTAGAGTGACTAATTATTCTTTTATTCTTGTTGTTGACATACTTATCGGTCCATATTGGTTTTCACCAAATAATTACAATAACAATAATTTATAAATGTTATAAATAAATAAGGTCTTGCTAAATGGGTAAATTTGCTTGTGATCAGAATTCTCTTAAAAAAATATTTTACATATGTTATAATATTTTAATTATTTTTTTCACATGTATTATAATTAAATATAATATATAAAATATATATTACGCAAAAAAATAATAAAATAATTTTTTAAATTAAAATAATACATATCTTTATATTTATATTAAAAAAAATTAATTAAATAGAAAAAATATATTTTAATATATAATATTAAAAGATAAAAATAATATTTAAGATATTTAATAAATGTTTATTAATTTATAAAAAAAATTAAATTGAGCACTCTGCACATGGGCAGAATATGCCCATATACCATTATCGAAATCAATAAAGTTGTATAATTATTTTTTTTCCTTTTTTCGAACATGGAATCCAAACTTGGATTGACATTTTAATATTGTTGAAGCGTGGCTCGAATTCAATAGCAGATAAGGAAAAAAATCAAATTAGCTATAAGTGTAGCAAGTCTAGCGACCACTACAAAAAGTCAAGGGTTGTTAGCTCAATTGGTTGAGCGCTCGAATTGAAGATCAAAGGTTTTAGGATCGAACCCAAAACATTGTAATTGACCTATAAAAAAAACAAACGTTTTTTGTTGAAATTTTTGAATGTGAATTTTGACATAAACGCGTATATTGTGACGGACCATATTGAGCTTGAATGCAAATTTCTTGACTTCAAACTAAGTCATTTAGTTACTCCTATAATATATTAAGAATATATAAAATTATATTCATAATATATTAGAGGTTTTATATATTCTTAATATATTAGAGGAGTAGATTTTTATATTGATATTCCATATCCATGATCTAAAGATCCAAAATACACAAATGATTTATATTGTATGATTATATTTCAATTATTCTATATAGTAAATATATTTTTTACTTGTTTTAGATGTTTCTTTATTTTGAATTTTCATGTATTTGTAGTTTTTTTTATCGTTAAGTCTTTCATATGTGAGCACTGCATACACTTTACACTTTACGTTCTTTTGATATAAATAATGTTATAAAATGAAGTCCTCAGAAGCATAGTCGAGTGGTAAGACTTGTGATGATGTGGGTGTAATTCCCCGGCGACGCATGGTTCGAATCTCGGGTAAGATAAATTTTCATTGAAATATTATGAAGGTTTGTCCTGAGGTTCGACCTGTTGGCTCTCTCGCACAGGTATCTGCTACTCGGGCACATTTGGCTCTCTCGGGCACATTTGGCTCTCTCGCACAGGTATCTGCTACTCGGGCACATTTCTCGATTTACATTCTACCCGATTCGAGATTCGAGGGTCCCTCGATCGGGTGTCCTCCTTATCAATGTTATAAAATGAATAACCATGTAGCTACTAACTATGTAGCTAATTATGTGTTATTTTTTTTAATTTTTTTCTATTTTTTTTAATTTTTTATATAATTAATTTTTAATATTAATTTGAAACATTTTTTAAATAAATAATTCAAAGAGAATCCAAATTTGAATTATATTCCTAATATTCTTTTCGATCGAATTATCTTACAAATATATTCACATCAAAAAATGAAATAATTTTATTTACTTTTTTACTTTAAAATACATTTATGCCTTCAACTTCTTACTTCCTTATTAACTTTCAAACAAAAATTAATTTTCTTTTTTCATTTTAAATATCAAATTCCCATTATTTGTTTTTTTTTTGTCAAGAAAAATATGATTTTTTAATGGAACATAGGTAATTACTAATATTTTTTAACTTTGTTTTTTTGTCAAAGTCAATTGTAATGTTTTAAGTTCGAACTTAGAATTTTTAATTTTTAATTTAAATATTCAACCAACTGAGCTAACAACTTTGACTATTTTTTAACTTTTTTTGATATCATATATATATATGTGTTTTAATTTGTTTACTTGAACTTTCATTTATTTATTTTATTTTTTGTGATTTTTTTATAATATCTTACTTATTTGTATTGTATTTTTTTAATAATTAAACATTCAATTTAAAATATTATAATATTTAATTAATTTATTAAGAAATAATTCTAAGTATTAATATATTAATAAATATATAATTAAAGAAATAATATAAATAAATTCATATATAAAATGAAAAGTTAGTTAGTGCAAAATTTTATGTAATATTCAAATATTTTAGCATTTTTGATCAATAAAATTTCTATATTTATTTAACAAATGTATTATAAAATTTCAAATCTATATTTTGAATAATTATTTTTATTTTTCTTATGGTTTAATTTTGAATTTTTTATATTTTCTTTTTAATTTTTTTTAGCATATTATAAATTAAAAATTCAATATATTTTTAATTTAAATATATAATTGTTTTTTGGTAAATTTATCTATCACTTAATAATATACTTAATTGTTTTTAATTTTCTTCTCTGTGGTAACATTGATGATAATATACTTTTATATATATATATATGCAATTGATGATTTTTTTAATTAATTAATTATTATTTGTTATGTACTTTTTTCAATTTATAATACTACAAATGATTTTTCATTTTATATGTCGTTTTGCGTTTTTTCAATATAAATCAAATATGTTTTTAAAAAAATTAAATTAATTAAAATTATTTAGTTTAATATTAAACTTAAATTTTCAAAAACAATTAATTATACTATTAAATAAAATTGAGAGTTGATATTATTATTTTTAATATATATTTACTTAGGATGATTTATATTTTAAATAAGAGAGAACACAAAGCTTATTAAAATTATTTTATTATATTTATAATATATATATAATTAAATGAAAATATTTTATGAATTATTAAATTAAATAAATTATAGCCGATCTAAAATTAGAATTATCTCACTGTACTTTTTACATTTTCTTCTT